>JAZDUH010000312.1:0-286225 GCA_036419115.1 Scarus forsteni
ACCTGAACAAAGTTTAATGTTTG
Organism: Scarus forsteni; assembly: GCA_036419115.1. Lineage (NCBI taxonomy): Eukaryota > Metazoa > Chordata > Actinopteri > Labriformes > Labridae > Scarus > Scarus forsteni. The sequence continues at coordinate 24 of JAZDUH010000312.1, forward strand.
AAACTAAAGTTTGACTCTGAGAAAGATGCACAGGGGCTCCTGTTTCATCTGACCTGCATGATTAGTGCCACAAAGCAGTAAGCATGACTTCGACATAAATCAATCACACCTGTGACCGTGACTGATGCAGAAAGCAGCAGTGTTGGAGAGAAGGGAAGTCGCGTCTCATAAATACGTGCAAAAAGTGTCTCTTCTCATCAAAGTTGATTGTTTTCTGGAGATACAACATAAACGTTGTCTTTGTGTTAGTGTCACCTATAGATACGGAGCTGCTCCTCCAGTCTAAGGCGTGCAGGCTATACAAGGCTGTGAGCACAGACTAAGGAGGAGAGAACCAGGTGAAAGGTGCAGAAAAGATGGATTGGTTGGAGATGTTACATGAGAAGGTTTTGTCATGGACGCGCACAGCAGTGCCAGTAAATACAGTAAACAGGACTACAATATGGACCGGCCCCACCTACACTCCCTGGCCTCTCAGGATGGCGCGTGAGGAATACAATTTTGTGAGCAAAGAAATGGAAGAAAAAAAACGTAATATTGTGCGTAAACGTTTAGAGACAACACGAGCCTTTTGTGCGTAAAACTCCCGCTGCCAGGCGCGCGCAGTGCCGCTAAACCCTGTTCGCTGACCCCTCAGTCCCACCCCCACTTGAGATGGCGCGCGTGGCAAGAGAGTGTGCGTAAAAGTTTGATTAATGCAGCAAAGATTGATTTTTTTTTAAAAAAGATGGCTGCAGCGTGAGATATTTCTGTTTCACGCGCGAGGCTCCAGTTTTCTATGACAAGGACGCATAAGTGACACAAACGCAGCAGACTGTAACGGGATGCTGCAGCAGCCTCACAGGCTGGACTTGCCGCGCTCCGTGCGCCCCGTCCATCCTCGCACATCACACAATCCCACGGATCGGATGGAGTCCCGCAGGTTTTTCTGTGACAGGAGGACTCCATGAACCGTCCTCTCTCCCCTTATCGCGCGCACAGCTTCCCCTCATAATCACAGCATTTCGTCACATGGAGCGCGCGGAGCACTTCATCATTAAACATCATCACTTCTCAAATTCCTGATCACGACGCACATTTGGACACCCACTCTGCGCGCGCGGCGGCGGAGCTGCAAAAGTTGCTGGGTTCCATCTCTGGGTGTAAAAGAAGAGTGACCGTGAGAGAAAGCTCACCTCTGTGCGTCCTCACTGCTTCATTCCTCCGCGGACAGTCCACCATGTCGCCTGTTGCAGCCAAATAAATCCGCTTTGAAACGGGACATGCTGGCGCGGAGACCCGCTGAAGGAGAGACCAGTCTGCTCCGCGGATGACAGAAAAGATCCGAAACCCGCGAGTTCTCCAACAAACGGACGGAGAAAATCCCCCAGATGTAGAAAGTGAAGGTTTGATTACATCCCAGGTGTGAAGGGAGGGAGAGCGCAGCGAACAGGCGCGCTGCTCTCACACACATTGACTCTCTGAGACTCTGACGGCTCACTTTCACCTCCACCAGGGGCGCGTCCGACGCGCACGGGGCCCGAGCAGGGACTAATACTGGCCCCCCAAACAACACCCAGGAAAAAAAATCCCTGCGTGTGAATAACACAGTCCGAACACCTCCTGAACTAACGTTTAATGTTCATCCTTCAGGGAGACAGATCATCATCTAAACTGCATGGACATAAACCTGCAGGCTACAAGCCCACATTTCCCAAATGTTGCAAACCGATCTTTGCAGTTGAACTGGAGATTCATTTTGTGGACTAGGACTGAAGAAAATCATTCTTTGCTCCCAGAGGTCCCTCACAAAAACTAAAACTGCTGTCATCAGAATATAACACACTATAAACATATTAAAATATTCAGTGTGTGGGAAACTGAGAAGAATTAACAACAAATAAAGCACATTATGCGCAGCAAAATAAAAGACACATTAAAGTCTGCATAACAACACCTGCTCAGGTAATCAGTCTAATTTTAATGTTTTTTTGGGAACGTTTGAAGCAACAGCCAGATCTTGGTGAGTGCTCTGAAAATCCAGCCCACTGCATATTTAACAGATCTTTTTTTTTTTTTGGCAATTTAATACATATATATATATGTTTACACGCCACTTGTTCAACAAGCACATGAAAAGCAGTATTTCAACTCTTCTGTTCAAAGTCTGCCGGCATGCTTTAAATTAACACAGCACACAGCTAACAGGGAGTTTAAATTTAAGCTAAAACGAAATTGGCCTGTATGTAGCCCATCTTTTCATTTTAGTTTGTAATGAATCTGTGAATTGTCCAGAGTTTTTCTTTCCTCTCTGCCTGATGCAACAGACTGTGACAGTCAGAGAGGACAGACAGGTGAAATGCTGACATCCTCATCCTCTCATATATGACACAAATATTACACAATATTTGAATTCTCTTTAAACATTTGTTTACTTTACTTCATTTCCAGATTTATTTATTCAAAAGAAAGTAGTTATAACTTGGACTTAGATTACTTAATGTCCAGTTACGTTCTGACTGTTAATTACTCCTCATATTCCTCCAATTAAAACACTCTACATTATTTTTTAAGTCTACCGTAAGAAAAACTCCAGTTCAGCATCTCCAGCAACTCAATCCTATCAAAAACAACACATCAAAAATATAGCATTTATTTTAATGTCTTTATGTTTATGAAAAAAACATAAAGACAAAACATAATTACAATGCAGCCTAATTGAACAATGCTCTATTTGAACAGAGATTCCCCTCCTTTTCTTCTCCTGGGCTGCAAATTTCTCAGTGACCCTCTGATTGAAGTCCATCATCTCCGTCACCAGTCTCTCTTCCTGGTTTTTGGTGTTTCTCAGGAAAGTTTTGATTCTATTTAAAGGAATATTACACCCAAAGAATGATATGCCTTAATTTTCTACTCACCCTCATGCTGGGCAACACTCTGGAGCACTTTTTTGATGTCTCAAATGCAGCTGGAGGTCCGGGGTGATTTTCGCTGTGAACAAACGTCCATCTAACAGGGGACAACGGAGCCCGAAGAAAAAGGTCCATAAAAGTCCACAAAAACTTGCCTATTTTCCTTCATACTGCTCGTCCGCTGTAATCCAAGTGTCCTGAGAGGGTAACGTCCATAATTAATTCGAAACGAGGTCATTTAGTACATTTTTCGAGCCTAAACAGTGCTATAGCGTACTTCCGCAGTGCACATCTACGCGCGCTCCCTGCACTACGTAAGCCACGGCAGACCAATACAGACGGATTACATAGTGCAGGGAGCGCGCATAGACGCCTCAGGCACAAGACGAGCAAAAGAAAAGTTGCGTGCATAGACACTCGTTAGGCTGCCGCCCCGCCGTACGTCCTAAAGGACAACGTCAGTCTTCCTGCAGCCTGAATAATCATGATAATAATAATAATAATAATAATAATAATAATAATAATAATGTTAATAAACTGTTATCAATAGGAGGGGTTAAAGGTCATTCAGAACAGGGGTGAGGGATCAGAGAGGAAAGTTCACAGACTGACAGGCTGTTAAAGTACTCTGATAAACTGAATGACATTATTTCAGACCATCAACTGAAGTTTTTGTTTCCTTTCTCGACTTTTTGACTCCAGGTGAGGTCACAATCGTCAACACACACAAACTGCTTATTCATGGCGATTACCAGATAACAGAGAAGCTCGTTTACCCAAAACATCACGGGCTAACATACAAGTCACCGCAGTGGGACTGCTGTGACCTAGCTGACTTCCTAGGTTAATGTTAAATTATATTCAGCCAACTGTTCAACTTTTCTTGTTTGCATGTTAGGAGCTGGTTGGCATTGGTATGGGGAACAAAATAAATTTAGAGCAAAAAGTTTTGTCACTAAAAAGCTATAGTATCGCCCATCCCCATCAGGATTTAGAGCAGACCCGTGCCTTACCTCATCCTAAAACATTTTCATTTTAAAACAGAAGATGTGACGCTCACTCGTCCCGGTTTAGCTGCCGGCAGCAAACGAGACTGTGGAGTGTTTGAGAGCCAGAAATGTTCAAAACATGCCAGAATGAGTTGAGTCACATCGATTAATAAACTCATCCGGAGCCTTGGAGGGAGGAGGATGAACCTGCTCGCCTCACTCAGTCAGCCAGCGGAGCCACCACAGCACATTTAATCCCCACTTATTGACTCAACACAATGACACAGGATTTCATGTTCCTCACAATGACGCGGTGCAGACCGCGGTGCAGCCCGCTCGGCTCTTTGTGTCGACTCTTCAAGGCCTGAAAACACATCGAGGTTTGAGTGGATAAAGAGACGGGAAAGGCTGAGAGGTTCTTCAACAAAAAAATCACTGTAATCCAGCTCATAAAGAGAACTGAAATGATTTAAAAAGTCCTTTTGTAGCATCGATATCTCTGTTCAAACACCAAATATTTATCATTTCTAGATCTTCCCTCTTAGTTTGAGTCTAAAAAAAAACAGAAAATCACAATCAGCAACAAAGCTCCGAAGACAAACATTCAGATTTCAGTTAATATATAAAAAAATAAAGGGGCAAATACTCTGAGCGGTCAGAAGATTCCTTTGGGGGCTTTTCATCACAATGCAGTTAAGAATCAAGTTTTATATTCTAGATTCAAAATGTCCACCAATAGAGGGGCTGCTCCGTCTTAAGGGTTCATCACAGGCAGGTCACGGCCTGCTGCATCCATATCCGACCCATCACCTTCACAGTTTGGCCCATTTGGGGTGGAGGGAGCTGGAGCGTGTCCCAGCTGATACTGGGTGAGAGGCGGGGTTCAGCCAATCACAGGGCTGCCACATGGGACAGAAACATTCACACTCATGTCTCAAGGCAATTTAAAGTCACAAATTAGACTAACGAGCATGTTTTTGATATGATTGAGGAAACTGAGGTGCCCAGAGAGAACCCACGCATGTACAGGGAGAACATGAAGGAGTCACACCTTCTTACTGTGAGGCACTTGCACTACCTGCTGCACTACCTGTTGCACCACCGCTGTGCAGTCACCCAGATGCTGGTCTCAGCAGGCAGCAGATATTCAGCCTTTGAGTCTCTGTCCTCTGATTTGAAATGATAATAATAATAATAATAATAATAATAATAATAATAATAATAATAATGATAATAATAATATTTATATAGAAAAGCACTCGGAGAGCGCAGACCTCCGCCACCGCCACAGTCCTCCCCCATATTGTGATTTTCACCATAAATATTACCCCTACCTTTATTTCATCTAAATATTTAGATTCCTTGACCATGAAAACATACCATAAGCAACTGGATTCATAATGATATCTATTTTAGTTCAGTAGTTATTCACCAAAATCACATTTTTCGCCATGGCGGCCAGACACTGATCCGGATCAACACCAAAATCAAATCAGTTCTTCCTTTTCCCATGCTGAACATTTCCTGAAAATTTCATCAAAATCCATCCATTACTTTTCGAGTTATTTTGTTCACGGACGGACGGAAGGACAAACTCTCCCGAAAACATAACCTCCTTGGCGGAGGTAATGATAAATAAAACCTTATTTACAGAGCACCTCTGGAAGAAAATGTTTATTAAGTGCTTTAAAAGTTGAAGGCTGATAATAAAATTGACATGATAGACTAGGTCAAAAACAAAATTGCCTGGATATTCAAACCAAAGGGCAAAAACAATGTAAACTAATGTTAAGTCAGTGAATCAACAATGTAAGCAAAAAGAATCAAAGTTTTCTTCAAGTTTAAAATTTAATAATATTTATAAATGACTCCTGGGCACCAAGTTTTTTATTTTATTTTTATGTTTAATTGATTAATTATTAAAAGACAGCAATTCAACACAAAAATGAAAAGCCTATAAAAAATAAGGATGAGCATAAAGAAGAAGAATCTTTGATGATCTGCCCCTATGACAGTTAAACAGAAAACCTAAAATCAAGCTGCCTCACTTCGCTCTGGCTGATACAGGAATCCAAAAACAACTCAAAACCCTAATATCTGCTTATTTCTGCAGTTCCATGGACATCAACGAGAGCTGCTTTGCAGAAGTGGAAAATGAATAAGTTAGTGCTGCAGCTCCACAGTGTTCAACAGCACCAGGCTGCCTGTGAGTTTGTTTAGCCTCCAGGACTTAAAGCGTGAGTCAGATGGTTCAGCAGAGACCATCACGGCCCCTGTCTCTCTAATTCTCTTCTTCTGATGAACTTTGGTTTTATTGGGTTGAATCAGCTGAATGGAGACTTCCTCCCGGACTCTCTGAGGACGGAGTCACAGTCCACCTCGTCCAGGGTATTTGTGTTGGACTGAACCAGGTCAGCGTGAGCACCTTCACGCACCTGCTCCATTTGGACTTTTGGTTTTATCGCCTCCTCAGCCTCCAGTCTGCGGCCCATCATCCTAACCCCCCACCGCACTAAAATATATCATATTAAGCTATAAAACAATACCTGGGAAGAATTACATAGTGGCATAATCCAAAAAGTGCATGATTGAAAAAGGATTAGTGAGGGGGGGGGATTTGTGGAGGAGCCGTCTGCCTCGGCTGATTGTGAATCGGGTTCAGATTTACGAGGCTGTGCCAGTGATTTAGGATTTACTTTCCTAACAGGAGTGTGTTTGTGTGTACGTGTGTGTGTGTGTCCATCCGTAAAGTCACGGCTCGCTGCGTTCAGCTGAATGAGCGTGAGAGCTCCAACAGAGGATGTTTTAATTTAAAGAAGACTTCAGATTCATTACTGCTCAGAAAAACACAAAGATGACGGTAGGGGTGGGAAATAATGAGCCTTACAGATTAATGGATGAGTTAAAAAAAACTAGAGAAATGTTTAAAACTATCACTATCACACAAAATCAAACCAGACCGATTTGATTCCACAGCAATAAAAACAGAAGTCATAAACAGTCATTCTGTGGCTGTGACATGTTTTCATTAACATGATTTACCCAAACATGATGGATTGAGATTGGAGATTGGAAGAGTTAGGGATGTGCATCGGTAATAATATGGAGGTAATGATTTATGATATACAGCCATACTGCTAACAGGGCAGCACTAAATGATTTTGTCACCAAAAGTATTTTCTTTCATTTTTAATATATTTCAATATTTTATTTTCCACATCTATATTCCATGAGCAGATCTATATCAGGTGCTTCATACTTCTATTTTCTTTGCAATTATATCAAACAGGTATGGTAATTGTTAAACTTTGACCTAAACCATGTCAAAGTTCATAATTCCTACTCTTCTTTCTTTATGAACAGACAGTAAAAACCTTACTTCACAGCTCTAGTGTTTAGCTGGACAACCCCGAGGATAATTTCATCCAAACGAAGACCTCGGTCTTCATCCCCGCTGATAAAAACCAACACGACGGCAGTGGCGAGTTATTCTGGGGTCCTTGGCTCCTGTTGCTAATGCTAATGATGATAAATGACGCGACCCACAAGCTCCTGAGAAATGATGTCCGCCTCTCGGGGGGAGTGGGAGGGGGGGGTCGAGCACCAAATTAGCTCCAGTCAATAGCCTGATCCCAAAGTGTCCTCACAGGATGTGCTGACAGCAGTATTGGTTACTGTAAGCGACGGCTGGAATTGAATCTTATTGGCGCGTTCATGGGGTCATTAGCATACCAGGATGAATGAGCGGCCATGAGTAGATCCTGTGTGCCAGGCATGGATCGAAAAATGAGCTCTGGAGAAAAAACATTCAATTATTTCAGCTCTAGGCCTCAATAGGAGTCTGTTTCTGGAGAGAGCTCTGAAGGAATAAAGTTCTTATTTCTGATTAAAAAACATAAAGATGTTTCCATCTGCAAACATGATGAACAAAATGATCTTAAAAGATTCAGAACTTATGAGTTTAGGGTTTCAATCCAAAAATACTGATTTCATCACTGATTCAGATTTTAAAGGGTCACTGATTTTATACATGGAAAATTACTTGTGTATGCCAGTAACAAGAAAAATTGAGTTTTTGTGATGTTAATCATGCTTAAAGATAATTTCCTTAAAATTCAAACAAATGTCAACTCTGACCCAAGAATAGAATGTGTAGATTTTAGAAATAAAAATATAATCTACAATGAGATGGAGCTGAGTTTAGAAGAGCAGCAGGGCCGCAGTCAGGCCGTGCATGCTGCTGATTTGGTAAATTGAATTAATGTTTGTTAAGGGCATGTTCATGATGATATCAGTGTGGAGGTCCGTTAGTGAGCTCAGTCACTCTGTGAAAATCTGGTGTCCAGACGGCTCTGATTTCAGGACAAAGGCAGCAAAAGTTCATGCTGGTTATCAAGCAGGTCTGTGAAATCTGAGGGAGACAGGTCACTGCAGACATCGTTCAGAAAAAAAGGTTCAACCTTCAGGTAAAACATCGATCAGAGACGACAACATCCACAGGAGGGCAGAAAATGACAGGCTGCTCAGATTAAATAATTTCAAATGTAATAAAATCCTTGCCAAAACAAGAAAGACGTGGAAGAAACCAGAAAACTGCTGTCCAAATGAAATGAAGGAACCAGAAAACTGCTGTCCAAATGAATTAAAGAAACCAGAAAACTGCTGTCCAAATGAATTGAAGAAACCAGAAAACTGCTGTCCAAATGAATTGAAGAAACCAGAAAACTGCTGTCCAAATGAACTGAAGAAACCAGAAATCTGCCGTCAAAATGAATTGAAGGAACCAGAAAACGGCTGTCCAAATGAATTGAAGGAACCAGAAAACTGCTGTCCAAGTGAATTGAAGAAACCAAAAGAATTCTTTCCAAATGAATTGAAGAAACCAGAAAAATGCTGTCCGAATGAATTGAAGAAACCAAAAAACTGCTGTCCAAATGAATTGAAGAAACTAGAAAAATGCTGTCCAAATGAATTGAAGAAACCAGAAATCTGCCGTCAAAATGAATTGAAGGAACCAGAAAACTGCTGTCCAAATGAATTGAAGGAACCAGAAAAATGCTGTCCAAATGAATTGAAGAAACTAGAAAAATGCTGTCCAAATGAATTGAAGAAACCAGAAATCTGCCGTCAAAATGAATTGAAGGAACCAGAAATCTGCCGTCAAAATGAATTGAAGGAACCAGAAAACTGCTGTCCAAACTATTTGAAGGAAGGAGAAAACTGCTGTCCAAATGAATTTAAGGAACCAGAAAACTGCTGTCCAAATGAATTGAAGGAACCAGAAAAATGCTGTCCAAATCAATTGAAGAAACCAGAAAACTGCTGTCCAAACTATTTGAAGGAAGGAGAAAACTTCTGACCAAATGAATTGAAGGAACCAGAAAACTGCTGTCCAAATGAATAGAAGAAACCAGAAAACTGCTGTCCAAATGAACTGAAGGAACCAGAAAACTGCTGTCCAAATGAATTGAAGGAACCAGAAAACTGCTGTCCAATTGAATTGAAGAAACCAGAAAACTGCTGTCCAAATGAATTGAAGAAACCAGAAAACTGCTGTCCAATTGAATTGAAGGAACCAGAAAACTGCCGACCAAATGAATTGAAGAAACCAGAAAAATGCTGTCCAAATGAACTGAAGGAACCAGAAAACTGCTGTCCAAATGAATTGAAGGAACCAGAAAACTGCTGTCCAAATGAATTGAAGGAACCAGAAAACTGCTGTCCAAATGAATTGAAGAAACCAGAAAAATGCTGTCCAAATGAATTGAAGAAACCAGAAAACTGCTGTCCAAATGAATTGAAGGAACCAGAAAACTGCTGTCCAAATGAATTGAAGGAACCAGAAAACTGCTGTCCAAATGAATTGAAGAAACCAGAAATCTGCTGTCCAAATGAATTGAAGGAAACCAGAAAACTGCTGTCCAAATGAATTGAAGAACCAGAAAACTGCTGTCAAATGAATTGAAGAACCAGAAAACTGCTGTCCAAATGAATTGAAGAAACCAGAAAACTGCTGTCCAAATGAATTTGAAGAAGGAGAAAACTGCTGTCCAAATGAATTGAAGGAACCAGAAAACTGCTGTCCAAATGAATTGAAGAAACCAAAAGAATTCTGTCCAAATGAATTGAAGAAACCAGAAAAATGCTGTCCAAATGAATTGAAGGAACCAGAAAACTGCTGTCCAAATGAATTGAAGGAACCAGAAAACTGCTGTCCAAATGAATTGAAGGAACCAAAAAACTGCTGTCCAAATGAATTGAAGAAACCAGAAAACTGCTGTCCAAATGAATTGAAGGAACCAGAAAACTGCTGTCCAAATGAATTGAAGAAACCAGAAATCTGCTGTCCAAATGAATTGAAGGAACCAGAAAACTGCTGTCCAAATGAATTGAAGGAACCAGAAAACTGCTGTCCAAATGAATTGAAGGAACCAGAAAACTGCTGTCCAAATGAATTGAAGAAACCAGAAAACTGCTGTCCAAATGAATTGAAGAAACCAGAAAACTGCTGTCCAAATGAATTGAAGGAACCAGAAAACTGCTGTCCAAATGAATTGAAGAAACCAAAAAATTTCTGTCCAAATGAATTGAAGAAACCAGAAAAATGCTGTCCAAATGAATTTAAGAAACCAGAAAATTGCTGTCCAAATGAATTGAAGAAACCAGAAAACTGCTGTCCAAATGAATTGAAGAAACCAGAAAAATGCTGTCCAAATGAATTGAAGAAACCAGAAAACTGCTGTCCAAATGAATTGAAGGAACCAGAAAACTGCTGTCCAAATGAATTGAAAGAACCAGAAAACTGCTGTCCAAATGAATTGAAGAAACCAGAAATCTGCTGTCCAAATGAATTGAAGAAACCAGAAATCTGCCGTCAAAATGAATTGAAGGAACCAGAAATCTGCCGTCAAAATGAATTGAAGGAACCAGAAAACTGCTGTCCAAATCAATTGAAGAAACCAGAAAACTGCTGTCCAAACTATTTGAAGGAAGGAGAAAACTGCTGTCCAAATGAATTTAAGGAACCAGAAAACTGCTGTCCAAATGAATTGAAGGAACCAGAAAACTGCTGTCCAAATGAATTGAAGAAACCAGAAAACTGCTGTCCAAATGAATTGAAGGAACCAGAAAACTGCTGTCCAAATGAATTGAAGGAACCAGAAAACTGCTGTCCAAATGAATTGAAGGAACCAGAAAACTGATGTCCAAATGAATTGAAGGAACCAGAAAACTGCTGTCCAAATGAAATTGAAGGAACCAGAAAACTGCTGTCCAAATGAATTGAAGAAACCAAAAGAATTCTTTCCAAATGAATTGAAGAAACCAGAAAAATGCTGTCAAAATGAAATGAAGGAACCAAAACATTTCTGTCCAAATGAATTGAAGGAACCAGAAAATTGCTGTCCAAATGAATTGAAGAAACCAGAAAACCGCTGTCCAAATGAATTGAAGAAACCAGAAAAATGCTGTCCAATTGAATTGAAGAAACCAACAAATTTCTGTCCAAATGAATTGAAGGAACCAGAAAACTGCTGTCTAAATGAATCGAAGAAACCAGAAAACTGCTGTCCAAATGAATTGAAGGAACCAAAAAACTGCTGTCCAAATGAATTGAAGGAACCAAAAAACTGCTGTCCAAATGAATTGAAGAAACCAGAAAACTGCTGTCCAAATGAATTGAAGGAACCAGAAAACTGCTGTCCAAATGAATTGAAGAAACCAGAAAAACTGCTGTCCAAATGAATTGAAGAAACCAGAAAACTGCTGTCCAAATGAATTGAAGAAACCAGAAATCTGCTGTCCAAATGAATTGAAGGAAACCAGAAAACTGCTGTCCAAATGAATTGAAGAACCAGAAAACTGCTGTCCAAATGAATTGAAGAAACCAGAAAACTGCTGTCCAAATGAATTGAAGAAACCAGAAAACTGCTCAAATGAATTGAAGAACCAGAAAACTGCTGTCCAAATGAATTGAAGAACCAGAAAACTGCTGTCCAAATGAATTGAAGAAACCAGAAAACTGCTGTCCAAATGAATTGAAGGAACCAGAAAACTGCTGTCCAAATGAATTGAAGAACCAGAAAACTGCTGTCCAAATGAATTGAAGAAACCAGAAAACTGCTGTCCAAATGAATTGAAGAAACCAGAAAACTGCTGTCCAAATGAATTGAAGGAAACCAGAAAACTGCTGTCCAAATGAATTGAAGGAAACCAGAAAACTGCTGTCCAAATGAATTGAAGAAACCAGAAAAATGCTGTCCAAATGAATTGAAGAACCAGAAAACTGCTGTACAAATGAATTGAAGAAACCAGAAAAATGCTGTCCAAATGAATTGAAGGAACCAGAAAACTGCTGTCCAAATGAATTGAAGGGAACCAAAAAACTGCTGTCCAAATGAATTAAAGGAACCAAAAAACTGCTGTCCAAATGAATTGAAGGAACCAGAAAACTGCTGTCCAAATGAATTGAAGGAACCAGAAAACTGCTTTCCAATTGAATTGAAGGAACCAGAAAACTGCTGTCCAAATGAATTGAAGGAACCAGAAAACTGCTGTCCAAATGTAATGAAGAAACCAGAAAAATACTGTCCAAATGAATTGAAGGAACCAGAAAACTGCTGTCCAAATGAATTGAAGAAACCAGAAAATTGCTGTCCAAATGAATTGAAGAAACCAGAAAATTGCTGTCCAAATGAACTGAAGAAATCAAAAGAATTCTTTCCAAATGAATTGAAGAAACCAGAAAACTGCTGTCCAAATGAATTTAAGGACCCAGAAAACTGCTGTCCAACTGAATTGAAGGAACCAGAAAAATGCTGTGCAAATGAATTGAAGGAACCAGAAAACTCCTGTCCAAATGAATTGAAGGAACCAGAAAACTGATGTCCAAATGAATTGAAGGAACCAGAAAACTGCTGTCCAAATGAATTGAAGAAACCAGAAAACTGCTGTCCAAATGAATTGAAGAAACCAGAAAACTGCTGTCCAAATGAATTGAAGGAACCAGAAAACTGCTGTCCAAATGAATTGAAGAAACCAGAAAAATGCTGTCCAAATGAACTGAAGGAACCAGAAAACTGCTGTCCAAATGAATTGAAGGAACCAGAAAACTGCTGTCCAAATGAAATGAAGGAACCAGAAAACTGCTGTCCAAATGAATTGAAGAAACTAGAAAAATGCTGTCCAAATGAATTGAAGAAACCAGAAATCTGCCGTCAAAATGAATTGAAGGAACCAGAAATCTGCCGTCAAAATGAATTGAAGGAACCAGAAAACTGCTGTCCAAATCAATTGAAGAAACCAGAAAACTGCTGTCCAAACTATTTGAAGGAAGGAGAAAACTGCTGTCCAAATGAATTTAAGGAACCAGAAAACTGCTGTCCAAATGAATTGAAGGAACCAGAAAAATGCTGTCCAAATCAATTGAAGAAACCAGAAAACTGCTGTCCAAATGAATTGAAGAAACCAGAAAAATGCTGTCCAAATGAATTGAAGGAACCAGAAAACTGCTGTCCAAATGAATTGAAGAAACCAGAAAACTGCTGTCCAATTGAATTGAAGAAACCAGAAAACTGCTGTCCAAATGAATTGAAGGAACCAGAAAACTGCTGTCCAATTGAATTGAAGGAACCAGAAAACTGCTGTCCAAATGAATTGAAGGAACCAGAAAACTGCTGTCCAAATGAATTGAAGAAACCAGAAAACTGCTGTCCAATTGAATTGAAGGAACCAGAAAACTGCCAACCAAATGAATTGAAGAAACCAGAAAACTTCTGACCAAATGAATTGAAGGAACCAGAAAAATGCTGTCCAAATGAATTGAAGGAACCAGAAAACTGCTGTCCAAATGAAATGAAGGAACCAGAAAACTGCTGTCCAAATGAATAGAAGAAACCAGAAAACTGCTGTCCAAATGAACTGAAGAAACCAGAAATCTGCCGTCAAAATGAATTGAAGGAACCAGAAAACGGCTGTCCAAATGAATTGAAGGAACCAGAAAACTGCTGTCCAAGTGAATTGAAGAAACCAGAAAACTGCTGTCCAAATGAATTGAAGAAACCAGAAAAATGCTGTCCAAATGAATTGAAGAAACCAAAAAACTGCTGTCCAAATGAATTGAAGAAACCAGAAAAATGCTGTCCAAATGAATTGAAGAAACCAGAAATCTGCCGTCAAAATGAATTGAAGGAACCAGAAAACTGCTGTCCAAATGAATTGAAGGAACCAGAAAAATGCTGTCCAAATGAATTGAAGAAACTAGAAAAATGCTGTCCAAATGAATTGAAGAAACCAGAAATCTGCCGTCAAAATGAATTGAAGGAACCAGAAATCTGCCGTCAAAATGAATTGAAGGAACCAGAAAACTGCTGTCCAAATCAATTGAAGAAACCAGAAAACTGCTGTCCAAACTATTTGAAGGAAGGAGAAAACTGCTGTCCAAATGAATTTAAGGAACCAGAAAACTGCTGTCCAAATGAATTGAAGGAACCAGAAAAATGCTGTCCAAATCAATTGAAGAAACCAGAAAACTGCTGTCCAAACTATTTGAAGGAAGGAGAAAACTTCTGACCAAATGAATTGAAGGAACCAGAAAACTGCTGTCCAAATGAATAGAAGAAACCAGAAAACTGCTGTCCAAATGAACTGAAGGAACCAGAAAACTGCTGTCCAAATGAATTGAAGGAACCAGAAAACTGCTGTCCAATTGAATTGAAGGAACCAGAAAACTGCTGTCCAAATGAATTGAAGGAATCAGAAAACTGCTGTCCAATTGAATTGAAGAAACCAGAAAACTGCTGTCCAAATGAATTGAAAGAACCAGAAAACTGCTGTCCAAATGAATTGAAGAAACCAGAAAACTGCTGTCCAATTGAATTGAAGGAACCAGAAAACTGCCGACCAAATGAATTGAAGAAACCAGAAAAGTTCTGTCCAAATGAACTGAAGGAACCAGAAAACTGCTGTCCAAATGAATTGAAGAACCAGAAAACTGCTGTCCAAATGAATTGAAGAACCAGAAAACTGCTGTCCAAATGAATTGAAGAAACTAGAAATATGCTGTCCAAATGAATTGAAGAAACCAGAAAACTGCTGTCAAAATGAATTGAAGGAACCAGAAAACTGCTGTCCAAATGAATTGAAGGAACCAGAAAACTGCTGTCCAAATGAATTGAAGAAACCAAAAAAATTCTGTCCAAATGAATTGAAGAAACCAGAAAAATGCTGTCAAAATGAATTTAAGAAACCAGAAAATTGCTGTCCAAATGAATTGAAGAAACCAGAAAACTGCTGTCCAAATGAATTGAAGAAACCAGAAATCTGCCGTCAAAATGAATTGAAGAAACCAACAAATTTCTGTCCAAATGAATTGAAGGAACCAGAAAATTGCTGTCCAAATCAATTGAAGAAACCAAAAAATTTCTGTCCAAATGAATTGAAGAAACCAGAAAAATGCTGTCCAAATGAATTGAAGAAACCAGAAAAATGCTGTCAAAATGAATTGAAGAAACCAGAAAAATGCTGTCCAAATGAATTGAAGAAACCAGAAATCTGCCGTCAAAATGAATTGAAGGAACCAGAAAACTGTCCAAATGAATTGAAGAACCAGAAAACTGCTGTCCTAATGAATTGAAGAAACTAGAAAAATGCTGTCCAAATGAATTGAAGAAACCAGAAATCTGCCGTCAAAATGAATTGAAGGAACCAGAAAAATGCTGTCAAAATGAATTTAAGAAACCAGAAAATTGCTGTCCAAATCAATTGAAGAAACCAGAAAACTGCTGTCCAAATGAATTGAAGAAACCAGAAAAATGCTGTCAAAATGAATTTAAGAAACCAGAAAATTGCTGTCCAAATCAATTGAAGGAACCAGAAAATTGCTGTACAAATGAATTGAAGAAACCAGAAAAATGCTGTGCAAATGAATTGAAGGAACCAGAAAACTCCTATACAAATGAATTAAAGGAACCAGAAAACTGCTGTCCAAATGAATTGAAGGAACCAGAAAACTGCTGTCCAAATGAATTGAAGGAACCAGAAAACTGCTGTCCAAATGAATTGAAGGAACCAGAAAACTGCTGTCCAAATGAATTGAAGGAACCAGAAAACTGCTGTCCAAATGAATTTAAGGAACCAGAAAACTGCTGTCCAAATGAATTGAAGGAACCAGAAAACTGCTGTCCAAATTAATAGACGAAACCAGAAAACTGCTGTCCAAATGAATTGAAGAAACCAGAAAACTGCTGTCCAAATGAATTGAAGGAACCAGAAAACTGCTGTCCAAATGAATTGAAGAAACCAACAAATTTCTGTCCAAATGAATTGAAGGAACCAGAAAACTGCTGTCCAATTGAATTGAAGGAACCAGAAAAATGCTGTGCAAATGAATTGAAGGAACCAGAAAACTCCTGTCCAAATGAATTGAAGGAACCAGAAAACTGATGTCCAAATGAATTGAAGGAACCAGAAAATGCTGTCCAATTGAATTGAAGGAACCAGAAATCCGCTGTCCAAATGAATTGAAGGAACCAGAAAACTGCTGTCCAATTGAATTGAAGGAACCAGAAAATTTTTGTCAAAATGAATTGAAGGAACCAGAAAAATGCTGTGCAAATGAATTGAAGGAACCAGAAAACTCCTGTCCAAATGAATTGAAGGAACCAGAAAACTGATGTCCAAATGAATTGAAGGAACCAGAAAATGCTGTCCAATTGAATTGAAGGAACCAGAAATCCGCTGTCCAAATGAATTGAAGGAACCAGAAAACTGCTGTCCAATTGAATTGAAGGAACCAGAAAACTGCTGTCCAAATGAATTGAAGGAATCAGAAAACTGCTGTCCAATTGAATTGAAGAAACCAGAAAACTGCTGTCCAAATGAATTGAAAGAACCAGAAAACTGCTGTCCAAATGAATTGAAGAAACCAGAAAACTGCTGTCCAATTGAATTGAAGGAACCAGAAAACTGCCGACCAAATGAATTGAAGAAACCAGAAAAGTTCTGTCCAAATGAACTGAAGGAACCAGAAAACTGCTGTCCAAATGAATTGAAGGAACCAGAAAACTGCTGTCCAAATGAAATGAAGGAACCAGAAAACTGCTGTCCAAATGAATTGAAGGAACCAGAAAAATGCTGTCCAAATGAATTGAAGAAACTAGAAAAATGCTGTCCAAATGAATTGAAGAAACCAGAAAACTGCTGTCAAAATGAATTGAAGGAACCAGAAATCTGCCGTCAAAATGAATTGAAGGAACCAGAAAACTGCTGTCCAAATGAATAGAAGAAACCAGAAAACTGCTGTCCAAACTATTTGAAGGAAGGAGAAAACTGCTGTCCAAATGAATTTAAGGAACCAGAAAACTGCTGTCCAAATGAATTGAAGGAACCAAAAAATTTCTGTCCAAATGAATTGAAGAAACCAGAAAACCGCTGTCCAAATGAATTGAAGGAACCAGAAAACTGCTGTCCAAATAAATTGAAGGAACCAGAAAACTGCTGTCCAAATTAATAGACGAAACCAGAAAACTGCTGTCCAAATGTATTGAAGAACCAGAAAACTGCTGTCCAAATGAATTGAAGAACCAGAAAACTGCTGTCCAAATGAATTGAAGGAACCAGAAAACTGCTGTCCAAATGAATTGAAGAAACCAGAAAACTGCTGTCCAAATGAATTGAAGAACCAGAAAACTGCTGTCCAAATGAATTGAAGGAAACCAGAAAAATGCTGTCCAAATGAATTGAAGGAACCAGAAAACTGCTGTCCAAATGAATTGAAGAAACCAGAAAAATGCTGTCCAAATGAATTGAAGGAACCAGAAAACTGCTGTCCAAATGAATTGAAGGAACCAGAAAACTGCTGTCCAAATGAATTGAAGGAACCAGAAAACTGCTGTCCAAATGAATTGAAGGAACCAGAAAACTGCTGTCCAAATGAATTGAAGAAACCAGAAATCTGCTGTCCAAATGAATTGAAGGAACCAGAAAACTGCTGTCCAAATGAATTGAAGAAACCAGAAATCTGCTGTCCAAATGAATTGAAGAAACCAGAAAACCGCTGTCCAAATGAATTGAAGAAACCAGAAAAATGCTGTCCAATTGAATTGAAGAAACCAACAAATTTCTGTCCAAATGAATTGAAGAAACCAGAAAACCGCTGTCCAAATGAATTGAAGAAACCAGAAAAATGCTGTCCAATTGAATTGAAGAAACCAACAAATTTCTGTCCAAATGAATTGAAGGAACCAGAAAACTGCTGTCCAAATGAATCGAAGAAACCAGAAAACTGCCAACCAATGAATTGAAGAAACCAGAAATCTGCCGTCAAAATGAATTGAAGGAACCAGAAAACTACTGTCCAAATGAATTGAAGAAACCAACAAATTTCTGTCCAAATGAATTGAAGGAACCAGAAAACTGCTGTCCAAATGAATTGAAGAAACCAGAAAACTGCTGTCCAAATGAATTGAAGGAACCAGAAAACTGCTGTCCAAATGAATTGAAGAAACCAAAAAATTTCTGTCCAAATGAATTGAAGAAACCAGAAAACTGCTGTCCAAATGAATTGAAGAAACCAGAAAACTGCTGTCCAAATGAATTGAAGAAACCAGAAAACTGCTGTCCAAATGAATTGAAGGAACCAGAAAACTGCTGTCCAAATGAATTGAAGGAACCAGAAAACTGCCAACCATATGAATTGAAGGAACCAGAAAACTGCCGACCAAATGAAATGAAGAAACCAAAAAATTTCTGTCCAAATTAATTGAAAGAACCAGAAAAATGCTGTCCAAATGAATTGAAGAAACCAGAAAACTGCTGTCCAAATGAATTGAAGAAACCAGAAAACTGCTGTCCAAATCAATTGAAGAAACCAGAAATCTGCCGTCAAAATGAATTGAAGGAACCAGAAAAC
Organism: Scarus forsteni; assembly: GCA_036419115.1. Classification (NCBI taxonomy): domain Eukaryota; kingdom Metazoa; phylum Chordata; class Actinopteri; order Labriformes; family Labridae; genus Scarus; species Scarus forsteni. The sequence goes on from JAZDUH010000312.1 coordinate 18,812, forward strand.
GGCTGTCGAAATGAATTGAAGGAACCAGAAAACTGCTGTCCAAATGAATTGAAGAAACCAGAAAATTGCTGTCCAAATGAATTGAAGAAACCAAAAGAATTCTTTCCAAATGAATTGAAGAAACCAGAAAAATGCTGTCCAAATGAATTGAAGAAACCAGAAAAATGCTGTCCAAATGAATTGAAGAAACCAGAAATCTGCTGTCCAAACTATTTGAAGGAAGGAGAAAACTTCTGACCAAATGAATTGAAGGAACCAGAAAACTGCTGTCCAAATGAACTGAAGGAACCAGAAAACTGCTGTCCAAATGAATTGAAGGAACCAGAAAACTGCTGTCCAAATGAATTGAAGGAACCAGAAAACTGCTGTCTAATTGAATTGAAGGAACCAGAAAACTGCTGTCCAAATGAACTGAAGGAACCAGAAAAATGCTGTCCAAATCAATTGAAGAAACCAGAAAACTGCTGTCCAAACTATTTGAAGGAAGGAGAAAACTGCTGTCCAAATGAATTTGAGGAACCAGAAAACCGCCGACCAAATGAATTGAAGAAACCAGAAAACTGCTGTCCAAATGAACTGAAGGAACCAGAAAACTGCTGTCCAAATGAATTGAAGGAACCAGAAAACTGCTGTCCAATTGAATTGAAGGAACCAGAAAAATGCTGTCCAAATGAATTGAAGGAATCAGAAAACTGCTGTCCAATTGAATTGAAGAAACCAGAAAACTGCTGTCCAAATGAATTGAAGGAACCAGAAAAATGCTGTCCAAATGAATTGAAGAAACCAGAAAACTGCTGTCCAATTGAATTGAAGGAACCAGAAAACTGCCGACCAAATGAATTGAAGAAACCAGAAAACTTCTGACCAAATGAATTGAAGGAACCAGAAAACTGCTGTCCAAATGAATTGAAGGAACCAGAAAACTGCTGTCCAAATGAAATGAAGGAACCAGAAAACTGCTGTCCAAATGAATTGAAGGAACCAGAAAACTGCTGTCCAAATGAATTGAAGGAACCAGAAATCTGCTGTCCAATTGAATTGAAGAAACCAGAAAACTGCAAACCAAATGAATTGAGGGAACCAGAAATCTGCCGTCAAAATGAATTGAAGGAACCAGAAAACTACTGTCCAAATGAATTGAAGAAACCAGAAAAATGCTGTCCAAATGAATTGAAGAAACCAGAAATCTGCTGTCCAAATGAAGTGAAGAAACCAGAAAACTGCTGTCCAAATGAAATGAAGAAACCAAAAAATGTCTGTCCAAATGAATTGAAGGAACCAGAAAACCGCTGTCCAAATGAATTGAAGAAACCAGAAATTTGCTGTCCAATTGAATTGAAGGAACCAAAAAACTGCTGTCTTATTGAACTGAAAGAACCAGAAAACTGCTGTCTAAATGAATCGAAGAAACCAGAAAACTGCTGTCCAAATGAATTGAAGAAACCAGAAAACTGCCAACCAAATGAATTAAGAAACCAGAAATCTGCCGTCAAAATGAATTGAAGGAACCAGAAAACTACTGTCCAAATGAATTGAAGAAACCAGAAAACTGTTGTCCAATTGAACTGAAGGAACCAGAAATCCGCTGTCCAAATGAATTGAAGGAACCAGAAAACTGCTGTTCAAATGAAATGAAGAAACCAGAAAACTGCTGTCCAAATGAATTGAAGGAACCAGAAAATTTCTGTCCAAATGAAGTGAAGAAACCAGAAAACTGCTGTCCAAATGAAATGAAGAAACCAAAAAATTTCTGTCCAAATGAATTGAAGGAACCAGAAAACCGCTGTCCAATTGAATTGAAGAAACCAACAAATTTCTGTCCAATTGAATTGAAGGAACCAAAAAACTGCTGTCTTATTGAACTGAAAGAACCAGAAAACTGCTGTCTAAATGAATCGAAGAAACCAGAAAACTGCTGTCTAAATGAATTGAAGGAACCAGAAAACTGCTGTCCAAATGAAATGAAGGAACCAGAAAACTGCTGTCCAAATGAATTGAAGGAACCAGAAAACTGCTGTCCAATTGAATTGAAGGAACCAGAAATCTGCTGTCCAATTGAATTGAAGAAACCAGAAAACTGCCAACCAAATGAATTGAAGAAACCAGAAATCTGCCGTCAAAATGAATTGAAGGAACCAGAAAACTACTGTCCAAATGAATTGAAGAAACCAGAAAACTGCTGTCCAAATGAATTGAAGGAACCAGAAAATTTCTGTCCAATGAAGTGAAGAAACCAGAAAACTGCTGTCCAAATGAATTGAAGGAACCAGAAAATTTCTGTCCAAATGAAATGAAGAAACCAAAAAATTTCTGTCCAAATGAATTGAAGGAACCAGAAAACCGCTGTCCAAATGAATTGAAGAAACCAGAAATTTGCTGTCCAATTGAATTGAAGGAACCAAAAAACTGCTGTCTTACTGAACTGAAAGAACCAGAAAACTGCTGTCTAAATGAATCGAAGAAACCAGAAAACTGCTGTCCAAATGAATTGAAGAAACCAGAAAACTGCCAACCAAATGAATTGAAGAAACCAGAAATCTGCCGTCAAAATGAATTGAAGGAACCAGAAAACTACTGTCCAAATGAATTGAAGAAACCAGAAAACTGTTGTCCAATTGAACTGAAGGAACCAGAAATCCGCTGTCCAAATGAATTGAAGGAACCAGAAAACTGCTGTTCAAATGAATTGAAGGAACCAGAAAACTGCTGTTCAAATGAATTGAAGGAACCAGAAAACTGCTGTTCAAATGAATTGAAGGAACCAGAAAACTGCTGTCCAAATGAATTGAAGAAACCAGAAAACTGCTGTCCAAATGAATTGAAGGAACCAGAAAATTTCTGTCCAAATGAAGTGAAGAAACCAGAAAACTGCTGTCCAAATGAATTGAAGGAACCAGAAAATTTCTGTCCAAATGAATTGAAGGAACCAGAAAACTGCTGTCCAAATGAATTGAAGGAACCAGAAAACTGCTGTCCAAATGAATTGAAGAAACCAACAAATTTCTGTCCAAATGAATTGAAGGAACCAGAAAACTGCTGTCCAAATGAAATGAAGAAACCAAAACATTTCTGTCCAAATGAATTGAAGGAACCAGAAAATTGCTGTCCAAATGAATTGAAGAAACCAACAAATTTCTGTCCAAATGAATTGAAGGAACCAAAAAACTGCTGTCTTATTGAACTGAAAGAACCAGAAAACTGCTGTCTAACTGAATTGAAGAAACCAGAAAACTGCTGTCTAAATGAATTGAAGAAAAGCCATACTGTCAAAGACTGAGCCAATGAGCAGCTCCAGGGTCACCAAGAAGGTCTGAAGTTACCTGTGGGCTCTTTAGGAGACATCTGTGCAAAGCCAAACTATCAGATTTATGCCTTTATGCTTCACATACCTGCATCTTCTGCTGTGCTATGAGATGATACAGACATTTATAAATCTAAAGGACATTTGTTAAAATGGTCTTTGAGTGAATCTGAGCGAGGATCAGAGAGGTAAAGATCTGCACTTGGAGCTCTCAGCTCTGCAGAACAAAGACTCAAGGACAAACATCACGCCGTCACGCCAACAGAACCACATGTCTGTGTCTCTGACTCAGAAGGCTGAGGTCTGCAGGATCTTCTAGATCCTTCTCTCTCTGTCACAGGTCAGTATATACTGAGGAAAAACTCACTTTTTATTCAGAAGGATGTCAGAGTTATTTTCTAGTCAACATACAGCTGAACAACTGTTTTCCTGAACTCAGATCATTAAAAGAATCTCAGACGCCACGGTGTGAGTCAAAACCATAAAGTTGTTTTCTGTCAAAATGTTCTGAACCTGTAAATATAAAAGCTGTCTTGTTTTTATTTCAAAGATCGTTCAACAAAACAATCCAGCTGTGCATGAAAACATGAGCTTAAAGCTCTCAGAACTTCATCTGTGCACAGTTTGAATCGTTCTGACGGTCGACAGTCTGAAAAAGGATGTGTGAAAACTGCCTTGCTGCACTTAAAGTCCGGGTCAGGTAAGTCTGACTCAGTGAGTCCAGCTCAGTGAAGTCCAGCCCAGTGAAGTCCAGCTCAGTGAAGTCCAGCTTAGTGAGTCCAGCTCAGTGAAGTCCAGTTCAGTTAAGTCCAGCTCAGTGAGTCCGGCTCAGTGAGTCCAGCTCAGTGAGTCCGGCTCAGCAAGTCCAGCACATACAGCTGTGTTGCTTTGTTCTGATTCAGCTGACACATGCTGCTCGTTAGATTACGATGTGCTGCAGTCCTTTTCTGTTCTGAAGCTCAGGTGAACTCCAGCAGGTTGTCTCTACTGTGCAATAAATCTGCCGTGTGATTGTTTTATTGGCTATATGTGTACGATAATAGCATTAACTTGCAGTTGAGGAGGTGTACCTAATTAAGTGGCCAATTGGCAGCTGCCAGCTCATGTCAATTCAGTTATTTCAGCCACTTCAAATATTTTTTTTCCTGAGTTTAAATAAATACTTCTTGAGTTTATCTGAAAAGGAAGTTTACTGATATATTTCCACACAGTTTGAATAATTCTCTGTTACATTTTTCTCTCTCAGTTCTTAACTTATCTGTTTGTCTGATGGAGATGCCCTCATTTCCACATCAGATTTTCCAGCAGAGTGAACATTAAGGTGTAAATTAGACCACATTCCACTCTCAGTTCTTGAGTTTACTCTGCTGGTGTCTGAAGACGAGTTGATGCTCCTGCTGTCTGGTGCTGCTTCTCATGCAGCCAAAAACAGTCAGCTGCAGCCCCAAGATGGCCGCTTAAGCCACACCCACAGGAAATGGAGGCTACCAATAGTAATGCTGGGTTCACACCGGACGCTACTTGTACTACCTCGGCGATCACTCTCCATGCAAAGTCAATGTACAGCCGCAATGGGGGGGAGCTAACCTTCCCGCAATGCGACAGCTGCTTTCACACTACCACTTAGCTTGTCGCACGATGTCAAAGTAAAAAAAAAGTTGATCTTTTCAGACGATGTCGTGTGTGGCTGTGCGGCAACAGCCAATCAGCGGTGTGTGAACGTGTGACGGTACCCTATCAAGACAGTTATTCATCTGGACTATAGAGCAACAATCCATGTCCGTGTGGGAAACATTAGTCAGTGAGGACATTAGTTTTGCCTAGACGGACCGCGGGAAACTTACAGATAATGCTGCTGCAGGGCATCAACTGCAGTGTTTTGTGGCTGATAAGTGAATGAAAAAGATACAGCTGGAACAATGTCCGCTTATACATCCTATTATATGATATATGATATGATCGCGGTGAAAGTCAAGCGGACGTGACGTCACCGAGAGACGGCCGATGGCAACGGTGACCAAAATTAGGTATTTTGGTAGCTCCAGTGTGAACACAGGATAAGGACTGGAGAAAGGAAACCTTCATATGCTAAAAAAAAAATAAAAATTCTGATTACCCCTGATCCCTCGGTATATTAATCTGTTTGTAAATGATATAGTTTGTTGTGTTTTTGTGTTTGTGTTTAAGTCAAGTTTAAGTTGTCTTTTCAAAGGGTTATCTGTCAAGGGTCACATAAGTTCACCCCCTGTGTTCATGATGGACTAGTCCAATGTCTATAGCCCCACCTGTCAGTGAGGCCTGTTTCCCAGAGTGCTCTGGGTTGGTTCACTTCAGGGGCCTGTTGCACAAAAGTAAATGGACTTGAGCTTATATAGCGCTTTTCTAGTCTTTGACTACTCAAAGCTGCTTTACACCGCAGGTTACACCTACCCATTCATACCCATTCACACCCATTCGCACTCACATTCACTCACTGATGGTTCTGTGTTTCTATGTTAGTTTTTCCATCAGTAGCTCTAACACATTCATGCCCATTTACACGCCACTGATGCAGCAGTGGGAGCAACTTGGGGTTAAGTGTCTTGCCCAAGGACACATCGCCATGTGTTGCCCGGAACTGGGCTTGAACCTGCAACCTCCCGATCACTGACCAAGCGCACTATCCAACTGCGCCACCGACGCAGTAGGATTCAGACATCCAGGATAAATGACTAAGCCTGGCTCATCGAATCCAAAGGAGAATGAGCGAGGATGAGAGCGCAATATTCTTCAAGTCAGGTGTAACCCATCCTGGATCACTGTGCGCAAGCGATTAGTTCAACAGACCCTGCGATCGATCACAGAACCACGGATTCACCATTACAACAAGAGCGGCGTGCTTGTCTCCATCGAAGCAGGAAGTCCTCATGGAGGCGTATGAGAAGGTAAAAGACTGAATAAAAAAAGAGAAAACACCGCCATGGCGATACAACAACGACAGGAAGATCTGATTTTGAATTTGTTGAATTGCACCTGAAACTGAAACATCCACATTTGCTCTTTATGCTGCTGTTGGATATATGTGTGCAAGTGTGCACGAGTTTGCGTGTGCATGCAGGCCCTCTCTATCTAACGCAGGGCCCTCAGCGAGATTTTATATGATGCCCTCCTCCATCTGCGATTTACATATGCTTATAGAAGAAATCAAAAAGCATTGTTTTTGCCGTTGTCTTTAATTTATAAGAAAATGAGTCCCCAAATTTGCATGCTCAACAAATAAATATTCTGAAATAAGATACAGGCTACCATGACCCAAAATAAAAACCCTTTAAATAGGCGAACAAATAATAAACAATGTATTACACTGCAACTACAGAAATCAACATCAAATACTTTAAATGACCATGTAGTTAGCATAAAAATAACATTTACATTTACACTATGCAATAACTGTAAGTTAACATTTGAATCATTGTGAGCTTTATGAGATTAAATAAATCCTGGAACTTAGCCTGGTCTGGCAGGCTAGAGCTACAGAATAAATCTCCATGGTAAAATATATCAAAACATGTTCCACTTCCCCCTGTCCAACTTTTGTGCAACCAGATCATGGATAAATTGATCCAGGATAACCAAGATATCCCAGCTTAATTCCTTATCTTGGTTTTGTGCAACAGGCCCCTGGTGTAGAATAAATCCACGTATTTGAACTCACTACAGGCCATCTGAAAGTGGACCTCAGGCGGCCCCTGGGCCATGGTTTGGATACCCCTGCAACATCTGAACTGACTTGGACTGAAACGAGCTTTGAAAAAAAATGCTGACTGACAGAAGTCTGAGAGTCATTTCTCTTAATGGGAGATCGTTTCAGACAGAGACGACTCAGGTGTCTCCAGCTGACCGATGAAAGATCAGTGCTCTCTGTCACAGATGTCAAAGGTCACCTGTTTGTGAGGTGGTGACTCGCTGTAGCCTGAACTCACCCTCCTGTGGTCGGGCTTCATCCACTGCCCTCTGTCCTGGTTTCTGCTGACTCACGAGCTTCTTCCTCTGATTATTGTGATTCATGGCGATGCAGAAGTTCACGCCGACTCGTTAATATTCACTGTTTCTCAAAGTGGCAGACAAAGCAGCTGATTGGCAGCTGCTGCAGCCTGTAATTAATCTTGATTGTGTTCGTTAGAGAGCGGCTCCACATTCACACCGAGGACACAGAGAAACAAACCGGTTCATATTTCAGCTGATGACGCCTGTGGGAGGATCTGTGTGAGCAGAGCGGTTAGATCATCACCGATCCACACCGAGGACTTCAACAGGACTGAGCACCCACTGAAGACACTTATGAACCTTTGTCCTCACCATGACCTCAGAGAAACTTCAGCAAACACAGGGAGACATTTTTAATAGTTTGATTATCTCAAGAAGGACTAACAACAATGACTAAATCAGTGCTGCCTCAAACGCATTTCTGAACCAGTCTGATTACTGAGCAGGAACAATGCTGTCTGACAAAGAGAGTTCACGCAAAAGGATCAAACCTCACTATAGTACTGTTGATTTTCAGATTCTAATTCATAAAAATGTGTAAAGATTAGAGGCTCAGTTTAAAATTGGATGTTGTTCAGGTCTTTTTCAGACTCCAGCACAGAACTCAAACTCAGGGTTAGTTCAGTGTTTTCTGGAGCAGCTGATGATGTGTGTTCCAGTTACAGCAAACATAAAGGACAGTTTGGTTTGTTCATCTGGAAACAGGCCGATTGGAGAATCAAACCTCTGACTGAGAATAGACTTGGCAGAGTAGACTCCCACCCTCTTGATGGTGAGTTTCAGCTGCTCCATCAGGTCGGGGGTTCATGTACCTGCTTGTAAAACCAGACGCTCCAAAAACAGCTTTGTACCAGCAGCCATCCAAGCTATTAACAAATGAGAGGAACTGCAACATAACTATTGTATTTATTCCTTGTACTGTTTCTTTCATCTTGTTTTATGAATGGCACGTCTTTATCATTTGTCTTGGTTTGACATATTTTTAGGCCTTTTTTTGTTTACTGATGTTTTGACTTATTTAGCTTTATATCTGGAGGTCATCCTCTGTGTTCTTTTAGTTTAAGCACTGTCAATACTTTGTCAGGGGCCTGTTGCACAAAACCAAGATAAGGGATTAAGCCGGGATGTCTTGGTTATCCTGGATCAAGTAATCCATGATCTGGTTACACAAAAGTCGGATAGGTTGGATATGTTTTGATATGTATTACCAGGGAGATTTATTCTGTAGATCTATCCTGCTCCAGACCGGGCTAAGTTCCAGGATTTATCTAATCTCATCCCTTTTCTCAGTCAGAGTCCCCACAAACTGAAACCAATTCCACTGCCCACCATGCATAGTTATCACATTCAACAAGACCCACTGTCATTATTTGAACATTTGTCATCATTAACTGCAGTGATTTTAGATAAAATGATTATTTTACATGATTTTGCAATAATTAGATAAGAGTTATCCATCGAACATACAGTTGTGCCCAAAAGTTTACACCTCCCAGCAGAATTTCTGATTATTTGGCCTTTTCTCAGAAAATATGAATGATAATACAAAAACCTTTCTGTCACTCATGGTTAGTGGTTGGGTGAAGACATTTATTGAAAAAAAGATTAGTTTACTCTTTTTAAATCATAATGACAACAGAAACTTCAATATTGACCCTGTTCAAAAGTTTACACCCCCTGGCAGTTTTGGCCTGATAAAATTCGACACAAATGGGTTTGAATGTCTACTAAAGGTAACCATCCTCACCTGTGATCTATTAGCTTGTATTCACAGTGTGTGTTTAAAAGCTCAGTTTCTGAGCTCCTGACAGACATGAACATCTTTCATTCAGTGCTGCGTTGAAATTTCTGTGTCATGGGTAAAGCAAAAGAATTGTCAAAGGATCTGCGAGAAAAGGTAATCCAACTGTATAAAACAGGAAAATAATTTAAAAAGATATCTAAGGAACTGAGGCTACCAAGAAGCACTGTTAAAACTCTTATTAAGAAGGGGAGAGAAAGGGATTCTGTTGAAACCAAACCACGGTCAGGCAGACCAACAAAAATTTCAGCTCCAACTGCAAGGAAAATTGTTTGAGATGCAAAGAAAAAAACTCAAATAACTTCAGCTGAAATACAGGACTCTAAAAGAAACTGGGGTGGATGTTTCAAGATCCACAATGAGGAGACACTTGAAGAAACATGGGCTGCATGGTCGGGTCACCAGAAGAAAGACATTTCTACGCAAATGCCACAAAATATCCCCCTTACAATACACCAAACAGCACAGAGACAAGCCTCAAAACTTCTGGAACAAAAATCATTTGGAGTGATGAGACCAAAATTAAACTTTTTAGCCACAACCATAAACGTTACATTTGGAGAGGAGTCAACAAGGCCCATGATGAAAGGTACACCAATCCTACTGTGAAACACGGAGGTGGATCACTGATGTTTTGGGGATGCGTGAGCTACAAAGGCACAGGAAAATTGGTCAAAATTGATGGAAGGATGAATGAAGCATGTTATCAGAAAATACTGGAGGAAAATTTACAGTCATCGGCCCAGAAGCTGCGCATGGGACGTTCTTGGACGTTCCAACATGACAATGATCCAAAACACAAGGCCAAATCAACCTGCCATTGGCTACAGCAGAATAAAGTGAAGGTTTTAAAGTGGCCATCTCAGTCTCCTGACCTCAATATCATTGAGCCACTCTGGGGAGATCTCAAACATGCAGCTAATGCAAGACAACCAAAGAATTTACAGGAGCTGGGGGCTTTTTGCCAAGAGGAATGGGCAGTTTTACCATCTGAGAAAATAAAGACCCTCATCCACAACAACCACAAAAGACTTCAAGCTGTTATTGATGTTAAAGGAGGAAATACAACGTATTAAAAACAGGGGGTGTAAACTTTTGAACAGGGTCAATATTGAAGTTTCTGTTGTCATTATGATTTAAAAAGAGTAAACTAATCTTTTTTTCAATAAATGTCTTCACCAAACCACTAACCATGAGTGACAAAGGTTTTTGTGTTGTCATTCATATTTTCTGAGAAAAGGCCAAATAATCAGAAATTCTGCTGGGGGGTGTAAACTTTTGGGCACAACTGTATATAAAATGCACATCCCATAGTTAGTATAAAGTCAGAGTCATATGGTGTTTGGTGAATAATGATAAATCAGAGCAGGTGAACCATCAGCTCCTTTAAAACAGAAGTCACTCAGAGCTCAACAAGACAGAAAGCACAGAATCAAAGCATAAACAAAATCAAATCATAAAATAAGTGGAGAAGAATTCATTTTCAGTATAATTAAATTAAAACTAATAAAAACAAACTCTTTATATAGAAAAGCTCACAGTGATTCAAATGCTAACATACATGTATTGCATAGTGTAAATGTTTATATACAGTTATGTGCTAACTACATGGTTATTTAAAGAAGTTGATTTCTGTAGTTACAATTTATTACAATGTTTATTATTGTTCACCTGTTTAAAGGGTTTTTATTTTGTGGTAATGGTAGTTCTTATTTCAGAATTTTTTGTATGTAGGCTATTTATTTGTTGAGCACGGAAATTTGGTTACTCATTTTCTTATAAATTAAAGACAATGGCAAAAACAATGCTTTTTGATTTCTTCTGTAAGCATATGTAAAATCACAAATGGAGGGGGCATCACGTAAAATCTCGCTGAGGGCCCAACTTTAGATGGCACATGCACGCACAAACTCGTGCGCACTTGCACACATATAATCCAACAGATCAAATGTGGATGTTTCAGTTTCACGTGCATTTCAACAAATTAGTAATCAGGGCACAACTTTGATTTTGGAGATGTTAATGAACTATTTGAATCGACATGTGTCAGCAGAGTATGTATTGTATATCAGTGCACTATTATACATTCAGGCGGTCCGCAGAGCTTTGTGACGTTGTGGTATCGCCGTAGTGGTGTTTTCTCTTTTTTAATTTGGTCTTTTACCTTCTCATATGCCTCTTTGAGGACTTCTGTTCCGATGAGACAAGCACGCCGCTCTTGTTATCATGGTGAATCCGTGATTCTGTGATCAATCGCGGGGTCTGTTGAAGTAATCGCTTGCACACACTGACCCAGGATTGTTTCTCCTGGCTTGATGAATCCGTGTGCTCTCATCCTTGCTTGGTCTTTTGTGCAACCAAATAAGCCTGACACCCCTTGTTTTGGATTCGATGAGCTGGGCTTAGTCATAGGGCTGCAGCTATCGATTCTTCTTGTAATCGATAACTCCATCAAATTTTTTTTTTGGTCAATTAATCGAGTAATCAGATAACTGTTACATTGCGCTCACTGTATTTTTATTTTTTTTTTACATTGAATCAGTACACATTATTATTAGTAAAACACAAAACAGCTGAATCTGTTGATGTATCATGAGTGTCATCCTGTTGCGTCGCTCTGAGGACTTGACGCACAGACCGGATGTTTACTGTTGACGTGCTGCAGCAGTGATGACGTGCTATCATGCTAAGCTATGTGCTAAGCTAACTCCGTTTGACATCAGACACACTGCACTGTGTTTTCTTTTCGTCCCTTCTTGTAGTGACAACACACTTGGGACACTCTCTACCATTTCTTCTGCGGACTCTCTGCTTTCTGTCCCTCTCTTTTCTCTTCCTTCATGATTTTTCAAGCCGTGCAGCAGCAGAGGTAGCAGGCGCGTTGTGCCACAGAAATGACCGTCCGTGTCAAACACTGTGCACTGTAAAGTAGTCCAGATATATATTTTATATGCATAATTATATATTAAATTGAGGCTTTGAGGCACACAATTTGCCTGAAGGATATTTTGTAATCGAATAATCGCGATTATTCTAGGGGTGAGTATTGGCAAGAGCCTCACGATACAATACATATCACGATACGATATCACGATATCACAATATTGTGATATATTGTGATATTATACAGTAAACTTGGGAAAACCTAGAGACAGTGAATATGTAACCTCTCCATTTTATTGTTATTGAAATATGTCAAATGCAGTTACATAAATACACTTAACCTGAAAACACAGAGTACATCAAGTCACATAAATCAGTGTTGCAAAGAAATTGTTTTCCTTTTAACAATGTATTTAAAGCATCCTAACCATATTTCTCTTGTCACTGTCTGAACTGAATAGACTGCACCTGTGCATTCATATTTATAAGTTGTATTTTACTTCAAACTCTGATAAAATATGAGCTTTTATTTTTGCAAAAATGTCGATACTAAGATTTGAAATATCGATATTGTATCGGGAGTCAAAATATCGTGATATATTGCGATATCGATATTTTTTCACACCTCTAGATTATTCAAGGAACCGATTCAGCTCTACTTAGTCATTTATCCTGGATGCCTGAATCCTACTTTTGTGCAACAGACCCCTGGTCTTGTGTTGTTCTGTGTTTACAATATGGGAGAACTCACTCACTGTAAACTGCATTTACCAAAGGGTACAATCAATATTCTGAATCTGAATATTATGTTGCGTCTGCAGTCAGATGGTTTCTACAGCTTTCACATTGTTTGCAGCCGTAAAGAAAGCTTTCAGTTCAGAGGTCAGCACAGTCATGAAAACATGGGTGGAGCGAACCCCAGACTGTCTTGGAGGAGTGGCGCGAGCGGACCATGATGAAATATTGGTTTAACTAATAAGTTTTTGGACGATTAATGCAGTTTTAGGAGCGGTGCTATACATGCCCTATGTGCTACCATTATACGGATGTCCGCCGCTCGATTTTGGATCGAAATATCTCCCGAAGCACCGTTTGGATCAGGAAAGCCTTCTGGGTGAGTATATTGTTCTACTTCATTCTATAAACAATTTAAAAGCTGTAGAAACCGAACTTATCCTTTAATGAGCAGTTGAGTTTGTGTAATACTGAAGTGGTGGCTGACTGCAGACACTTCAGGACGTCCTGTCTGGTTTTTAGTGAATGACAGACGACTTTTAATCTTTTGTAAGGTTTTATTAAAAAAGAAAAGAACTAAGTCAGTGAGGTAAACTCAGACAGACAGCACACTAAAACCTCAGTGTTATGTTAATTCTTGTTTTCACGCCGTCCCTGAAGGCATCAGGCCGCGCTGCTTTCACTGCTCCAGTCTGGGATGGAGAAGGTCTTGGACTGTCTCTTCTGCTGTCCTATCGTGTAGTCCACGTGCACGCAGATGTGTCGGGCGCTGTCCTCGGAGGGGAACATGCGCACGTCCCCACTGATCACCGTGTCCTGGACCACGTCCCCCGGGGCATCCAGGTACAGCACCGCCTGCTTCCAGTGCGTCTCTGGTTTGAACGGCGACGTGGACAGCATGAGCGGTTTGTCCGGACAAGGGAACGTGACGGTGAAGTGCACGCAGAAAGCGTTCACGGCCGCCGAGCCGAAAGCACGGCAGGAGAAGCTCCCCGTCACCGCCTTCAGGTCATCCACGCTCGCTGAGTTCAGGTCCAGCTCGGCGAAGCGCACGGGGTGGGACAGGACGTCCTCCACATGGACAGAGTTCACCGTGATGTCAGAGTTCATGATGCACTGACGGGCGAAGTCACTCATGGAGGACATGTCCACGCCGTAGCGGTCCTTGACGGTGTACCAGAAGCTCAGGCGGTCCTCCACCACGGGGTCACTGATGGGGCTGATGTAGAGTTCGGCTCTGCTGGGTAGGATCAGACCGCCGGGCTTCAGCCAGCGGTCCCTGGCGTGGAGCACCGAGTTCAGCATGGACTCGTGGAGCAGGGCGTAGCCCATCCACTCACTGACGATGACGTCCACCTTCTCAGGTAACACCACCGTCTCCATCGTGCCCCGGATCACCTGGAGGAACAGGAGAGCAGTTAGAGCCCATATTGCTTCATCAGGGACACTTTAAAACCATGAGGCCCCGTGAGACCACCAAAAGGCCCCTGTGGAGGGACACCGAGTGTCCCATGACGACCCTCAGGGGCGGAGCAAAAGGCACCGATTGGTCAATTAAGCGTCAGATCCCATGTGACAGCAGCAAAAACTAAATCCTGGGTAATATGTCTGAATGATGTCAGAAAAGTTCTGATTGTGACTTTTCTAGCAGATATAGTTATTTCAATTTGATTCACGATTTTCACCAAATCAAGCCTCATGTCAGTATTCACTGTGTTTACAGTACAGTCAATAGTAAGGAAATCAATGACACATTATCCATCACCTAATATTGATGATTAATAATCTGTTTCATTTTTTAAGGGACACTCCAGCTCCTACCCCGACACAGAGGTTTGTGCTGTTGACCTGCTCACAGCACTTCTGCAAATTCAAACTGCTGTAAATTTGTAAAACAGTTAGCACAACAGATCCTGGATCAGTCAGGAGAAATGCAAAACATCACAGCTTTGGCGTCACATGACTACGATGTCTGAAGTTGTGATTTCAATCTGTAATTATTAATCTTTCAGCTCTACAAGGGAAGCATGATGTTTTGGCTGAAACATTATATAGAAATAACAGACAAGTTTTCTTTGGATTGCAGTTGTTATACAAAAATAAATCTTAAACTGTGACATATTATCATGCATTATATAATAAAAAATACAACAACAATAATAACAAAAATGAACTTAATCTAACCAGAGAAGCCTCGCTGAGATTCAAAATCTCATTTGCAGGAGTGCCCTGGTCAAGAGCTTCAAACACTGACTCTCTGATCTGCTGACCTCAAATCTGCTTCTCGGAAACTTTTACTTGCAATTTCAAATGAACATGCAAAAATTTAAATTAATGCAATATATTAAAGGGACTGTGAGGAGAATCTATTACCGGCAATGTAAAAGACTCTGCTACCCATGAGCACAAGTGGCGACCGTCGTAATGCTGCGTTCCAGCAACCGCGGAACTGGGAGTGACATCATCTCAGAGTTATCAGCGTTCCAGTTGAAGTCGAAATTAAAGCTATGGTGTACGATTTGGAAGCTTTGTACATCTTAACAACACCGTTTATAGGGCTGTTATGGTCCTATGGTCCAATCTACACAATATAAAGACCAAAAAGAACGAAAAAAAATCCATTCAGTATATCCGCTGCAAAGCTGCATACTAGTTGACCAATCAGAACCGCGCGGGCATGCGCGGTTCGGATTGGTCCGTGAGCCCATCCAATCCCCTGTCTTCCTCGCTTCGCACCGTCATAACCATGGTCCCGCCTCCTCCCCACTTCCTACCGGTGAGCAGCTAGCAGCATTAGCTACTGAAGCATCATGGAGCCGGGGGGCTGCTTTTGTTACCCTCCACATCGAAGAGAAGGAAACGTAAAAGTTTGGAGGAAAAGGCTGAAGTAAGGAAGAAATATGAGCAATACAGGTCCCAACGGAGACTTAACATTGGATAATCGTACGGTGGAAGAAGCTGCAGAATGATTTGGGATAGTGAACACTGCTGGCTGCTGGCTACCGAACGGCCGTTGAACAGGTAATGGCTTTGTTTACTACAGTGGGAAATGTCTGCTGAATAACTCTGGTTAGTCTGTGCCTGTACTGGCTGATGATTTGTTGGTCAGAGCGGGTAGGCTCTGTCAATAGATTTTGGCCTGTTAGCCACTCATCGTTAGCATTGTAAACTGAGCTGGTGAGGACAGAAAGATAAATTCTCCCCCACAATCGGCTCTGCTCTGGCGACGCCAGACCCGCTTCGCTGCCGGTCCAATTGAAATGGCTACCGCTGTGTGTTACAAGGGGGATGACTGTCGTGTTTGTTACATTCAGTTGAGCTGAATTGTTTTTGGTTGAGTTTGCTGCTGATATTTGCCAGCCGCTTGTAGCTCTGTCCGCGGGGGCTTGTTGTTATGAGGCGACACGAGCTGGGGGGCAGGATCTTGGAACACTGAGGGGAGGGGTGAGTGAAGGGGGGCAGGCTGCGTTTTTTCAAATTTGTCTCAATGGTCAAACTGGTTTTCAGAACGTAGACCCTAGCTTTAAACAAGCTGATCTACCAGGCTATTGTTAGCTGTTGTTAGGATGCCTGCGTTGTTGTTCACAAATATCACATGAAGAATGTGATTATCAGTATGGCAGCATTTTTGTAAATATAAGTCTAACAATACTATGTGTACAGCTGATCTAGAGCGACACACCCCAGTCAGAAGTGCAAATAAATGGATTATTAGAGGAGCTAAATAACTGTTCGACCACACATGCACTGGAATAACATGGGGGCATCCATCTTTGATTGTCAACTCGGGGGTGGCGAGGTTTCACCGCGTTCCCAGGAGGAAACTCTGACTTTGGGGGACGTTCCAGTTGCAGTTTCCTACTTGGAACTCAAAATTCCTACTTCTGACTACAACTGGAACGCACCACAGGACGTGCGCTATCCAAAGTATGTATTTGACCTTCCTCAGAACTCTGCATTGCTTTCCAACTCCTTTTTTCAACAACTTACAGGATGCAAAGCGACGAGGTAATGTATCTCTTTCTAGTTACGTAGCGGTAGTTTTTGATGTGTGACAACAAGCAAATTTTGGAAAACTTAGTATCGTAGTTTTGTAGCCGGCTATATATCGCTACTTACAGCTCGGTGCTATAAGACGTGTCCGAATAATATAAATTTGCTCTAGTTTTAATTGTCTTGTTCCCAAAGTTGAGTATCCAGGCCAGTTCAGCCCTGTCTGACCCGACCGGAAGGCTAAGGAATAGCATTTATAGATAACCTATTTAGATGCTATAAAACTCATCTTAAAGTGTGTATTTCGATCAGGCATAAATCTAAAAGTGAGACTTTTTTGTAATTACTTAGAAACTCCTCACAGTCCCTTTAAAGCGATATTCCGGGATGTAACAATTTGGGTACTATCACAAGGTTTAGAGCAGAAATTACCCCTACAGCGGTGTTTATGTTCTTCAGAAGCCCAGGGCGCAAGGAGCAAACCCCGCTCCCTGCTCGTCTGCCGGTTTCCTCTGCACTCAGACGGGGCCATATTTTACTTGACCAAAAACACACATAAACGGACTCCCACCGAAAAAATCTGATATCGGTCTGCATTCACGCTTTATTTAGAGAATTTTCAGCACGTTAGAGAATTTTCAGCACGTTTCAGCTCCGCTGCTGCTCAGCCACAGCTGCAGCGGAGGCTCTGCAGCGCAGCCACAGCTCTGCAGCGGAGGCCGTTTTACGACCCGATGAGAACTAGAGCCTTATTTAGCGGTGTTTTTGTGTGAAAGTAACGTGCTGAAAATTCTCTAAATAAAGCGTGAATGCAGACCAATATCAGATTTTTTCGGTGAGAGTCCGTTTATGTGTGTTTTTGGTCAAGTAAAATATGGCCCCGTCTGAGTGCAGAGGAAACCGGCAGACGAGCAGGGAGCGGGGTTTGCTCCTTGCGCCCTGGGCTTCTGATGCACATAAACACTGCTGTAGGGGTAATTTCTGCTCTAAACCTTGTGATAGGACCCAACTTCTTCCATCCAGAAATATCGCTTTAAGCCAAAATCTCACCTGTAGATATCTGTAGTAAGTATGACATCACACTGAGAATACTGGTGGTCAGAAAAACACAAACCTGCTCGTGTTACAATATGCTGTGGATTCACAGTTATAAGGTTTAATTTTTTACCTTTTGTTCCTTTTCAGACGAATTACAACATTTTGATCTTCACCCACCATTTAATCAGGCTGAATATCACAAACAGATTGAACCATACAAATCTGTTTTAAATTAATAAAAATGCTTAGAGTAAAAGAGGAGAACTTCTGTATGGGCCAGAATTTCTAATATTACCTGACATGCAGTCTGCAGTCACAGATAGACTGACATCATCCTCAAATGCTTTACTATTAAAATAATTATTTACCCAGAGTTGAGTCTTAGGACTTTTGTGTTTTTTTTATTTTGAAGACAAGTGAATGAGCTTTAATACTTAATAACCAGGTTTTAATGAGGACACAAAACAAAATGTTCTTTCAACAGTACTGAAAATATTAGTTCACAAAGCAGAACTACACTTCTAAACTAAGGATGTGTTTACCCGGGGCCGAATACGGTCAGATCCGATAAGTTTTCATTGCGTTTGGCCTTGTGTTTGCATGGAAACTCTTTGCTGATTGTCCGAAAATGGTAACTTTTGAAAATGGGCTCTAGAGTGGAAAGTTTTAAATACGCTCTCCATGCAGCGTCGTGTAAACCTGAATCAGAGCGTTTCAGGGTGCAGCGCTGACGTCACCGCATACCCAGTACTCTTTCACCTAAAGGCTGCACACGCATACCAGGAACAACAACAGCTTTGGCCGTCTGCAGAGTAACATGTGTGCCGCATACCATGCTCGGTTTGTTATCCAGACAAAACTATCCAGTCAGATTTGTTGTCCAGAAAATGAACTCCTGCGTCTACTCGCTATTGTTGTCGGTGAAAAGTTTTCCTTCTTCTTACGGGGATTGTAGCAGCGCTGCCTCTCTGCAGACCTACACCACCATCTACTGAACCGGCATGCATACTACAGCTGTTTAATTCGTCTCAGGCGTCTCCATCTGAACGCAGATCGACGTTGAAGACGCAAAAGGAAGACCTTTGTGTTTTTCAGTCAGGAGTGTCCATGTAAACATAGTCTAATCTAAACGACCCCCCCTCCATAGATGGTCATGTGTTTATCTGTACTCGGCCCTTTAAACATGGTCATGTGCTCACCACTATCCTCCTCCATGGATGGTGATGTTCTCCCCTGTATCCCCCCTCCACAGATGGTCATGTGCTCACCTGTACCCCTCTCCATACACAGTCATGAGCTCACCTGTATCCGGCCCTCCATGCCGTTCTCCTGGACGATCTTCTCGGCCTGCTCGGCGATGGCGCTCGCCTCCACGGCGAACACGCTGCGCGCTCCCGCCTGGACGCAGAACACACTGAGGACCCCCGTCCCCGCCCCCACGTCCAGGACCACCTTCCCCTCGATGCTCGCGCTGTTCTTCAGGATGGCCGAGCGGTACGTGCTGGTGCGCACGTGGTCCGCTATCATCTCCTCGTGGATGGTGACGTCGCTGTAGCTGTCGAAGTAAAGTTTATCGGGCCCGTTCTGGTCCAACTTTCTCTTCTTGCCCCCATGAGACATCCTGCAGCGATGCGTGCAGCTCCGCTCTGCGACCGACCGGCTGTTGTCTGCGGCTTCCGCCTCGGCGAGGCTGGGAGCTGGAGTCCACTGCACCGCAGGAACAATGGAGGAGAAGGCGAAGGAACTACAACTCCCAGTGGTAGGCAAAAGTGACGCAGGCGTGCCGCGTTCACTGACAGCAGGAGGGTGGTACATTAGAGCTTCCACTGTGTGAAGCAGCGAATCACCGCACATATGACTGTTCAGCCTGTTAGGAAAGAAGTCAGGCTGCTGCCAAACATCAGAACACAGTACACATGAAATAAAACAAAATAAAAACATTTGCATTTACATCATTATGTCGTCCTTTTTATATTTGTTCTTCTGTGTTCTGCATTCATACCCTTTTTCTAAAACGTTTTTTTACTAGTTTGTGTTTTTTATGTTTTTCTTTTGTTTTGGTCCTCATGGTCTCATTAGACGTTGCAGGGTTCTTGTGTTGTCTGGGTTCTCATGACATTCTTATGACATATTAAAAAAAGCCTGCATGAGCACTGTTGGTCTATCAGACACCAGAAGCTCCAGTTTGCCTCCTCCTTTCCTTTTTGCATCTGCTGTGCCTCTGATATTTTTCGGTAATAGTGCCTTGACTTAAACAGAGCAGTGGTGTAGTGGTTCCTTGAGAAGTGGGTATACTCTAAATTTTTGCCTTTTTTTAAGTAGCATAGAAAAAAAGACGAACCAGTGACATGTAAGACTACTCCATTTACCCAAAAATCTGTCATTTTTACTTGCTCACTTTTATAAAATGATCATGACTTAATTAGAAGCAGTTTGTAGTTACTACTGGTCACACAAGCAGAATGGATGAATGTAAAATGTATTTATCATGATTCAAACACGGTGTTTCGGTTATTTTTGAGCTTCCGATTTAAATAAAATACTTTAAATCTGAAGTTGACAATGCATTCTTTTTCATATTTAACCAATTTAATCAGTGAAGGCAGCTAGTACCAGCCAAATAGAGGCAGAGGAGGGTGGGTCATGGCTTCACCATCCTTGAGGGAAAAAAGGGCAATCTGGCAGTTAGATATTACTGAATGGTGGGGGGGTTTAGAAGTGGGTATACTCTATGCTGACTGAAATATAAGTGGGTATACTCCGTATACCAGCGTATACCCTCGACTACACCACTGAAACAGAGCCTCTTGTTTTCATTTCCTTTTGTGCCCTTGTGCTCTTGTTACTGCTGTCTATATCTTCTTGACCGTCTGTTGAAGCACTTTGTGAACATCTGTTTTAAAAATGCTATTCAAATAAAAAATCGTATTATTATTATTATTATTAAAAACATAAGAGACGCATCAGTAACATATCACAGTTTTATTGAAAAAGTAAAAAGGTGGTAGAATGACAAAGATTCTAATCTACTTCTAATGAGGTTTTGTTTTAAAGCTGAAAAAAAAAAGTTTAAGGTTCTTTTCACTCCTTCAGCAGGGTTGGATTTCCACCCACCACTGTGGAAGAATGATTTAGAAATCTATCGGACTCTGTTTTTTTTATCTTCATTTTTATTATTATAATTAATAAACTGTTGAAATAATGTATATATACATTAAGAAAATTGGAGATATAAGATTTCCCAAACTGTTGCATTTTTTTTTAATTCGTTTATTTGGCAGGGACATTGCAATTGTACATAGTCACAAAAAAAACTATTTGCAGCTGATGCCATGCAAGCCATTCTGATGAGTGTTGTAACCATAGACCAGAAATCATCAGCAAGCGGCCCAGGGGCCACATCAGGCCCCCCCACAGTCTCCCATCTGGCCCCCAGAATATCATGAGATTTGAGAAATGTGAGGAGAAAATGTAAGGGTTTATTTTTATTGTTTTATCGTCATTGCGATAAATGAAACCTCAGAGCGATGAGGATCCAATCAGTTTGATCAGGTTTGACTTTGCACATGATCTGAGACCTGAGAGTCATTTACCCCTTTTCCACCAAGCTGGTTCCAGGGCTGGTGCTAGTGCTGGTGCTAGAGCCGGTTCGCAGTTGGTTCAACTGCGAACCGGTTAAGAATCGCTTGCTTTTCCACAAACGGGTGCCGGCCAGAGGGCTACGTCATCACGTCGACGTATACGTCTGTATACGTCACGCTAGTTTCCCATAACAACTAGCGCCGAATTCAATTGCCACTACAAAGATGGAGGACTACGTTGCGGTTCAAGTGTTGCTGTTGGCTTTTCGAGCCTTCCTTTGTAGAGCAAAAGTTGGCGATCCAGCAAGTTAATGTTGCTCGACGACTATGCAACGAACATCGATCACGCTTGAGAAGACGGGTAAGAGTGCTTTCGTGTTTTTACTCTGCTTTGTTGCTTCCGTGTTTTTACCCGCCCCCACCCCCTGACGTAAGCCCGTAGCCCCCGACGTAAAGTGGTTCTTTCTGCTGGCCCAGCAAAGAGTTGGTGCTTGCCAAGCACCGGTTTTGAGAGCCAGCAACCGGTGCTTAGTCTGTGGAAAACCAAAGAACTGGTGCTAAGCTGGCTCTAGCTCCGAACCAGCCCTGGAACCAGCTTGGTGGAAAAGGGGCAATTGTTGTCTTCAGATGGGGGGGAGGACTCAAGGAGCCAGAATATCTTAATCAGCCCCTATGGCTGGTAAGGACTAATCTCACCTCCAAAGGCTGGGAAATGTGGGAAAATTAAACTGTTCAACAAATGTTAGTTAGACTAAGATGGTTAAATTATTACTTTGTCTTTAAATCTGCCCTCTGTTAAGCAAACACCTGCCCCCACAAATGTAGCTGATGACCCCTGTTGTAGACTGTTAGCATGTTATGATCACATGGGATGTTGTCAGAGCTGCTATCACATACTGACCACCATGCAGACGGCGGTATTCTGCAGACTGAGTTTGCCTGCAGTCTCGTGTCTGTTATCCTTGAGTCTGTTATAATGACCGACTGTAAAAGAACTGGATGAAGTCATGTAACAGGTGCTTTTGGAGCACTGTTGATGCCCTCTGAGGGACGCTGCTGCACTGCAATACCACCTCAACCAGACTTCAGCTAAATCTGGTCGCTAACAGAAAGGCAGGACTCAGGGCTGTCTGACAAATCATGCATTTCCAAAACTGGGAATCATCAAAAAAGTCCTACATAAACAAAAATCAGGTGCGATTTATAAAAATTAGCCTCACGCAGAGTGCACAGAGAAGTGATTTTGAATCAGACTGTAAAAATGTTTGCAAGCATTCAGTCATTAAGGTGCCATGTTTGTGCAGCCAGCCTCAAGTGGACACTCGGGGTACTGCAGGTTTTGGCACTTTAGCACAGGTCTCCATTTACAGCCTGGTTCTTGTGGTGTGAAGGAACTTTCAGAAAAGTGGTCACAGAGGTATTGTAGCTGAAATATGGATTTGCTTATCATCAAGGTATGTAAGATCTATAGAAAAGAACAGAATAGAATAAACCTTCACTCGTCCCACACAGGAAATGCAGCAGGGAGACAGCAGTTATATATAACATAAGTATGAAAATTATATTTCATGTTTCCTGGTGATGTCACCAAGCAGGAGCAAGTTTAAATTAATAAAGTAAATAAAATAATTTTTACTTTTTTAAAATTTTATTTTAGTATTAAATAAATTATCCAAGATAAAGAGAAGTGGCCCAGCACTGATGCCTGTGGATCACCATAACAAACAGTTTTTTGTTTTACAGAACTAAACCTGCAGAGAAAACTTTCTCTCTCATAGAAGTGTGATAAAACCACTTAAGGACAGAGTCAGTCGACTAAACGAAGTCATGAAGTCACTGACTGAAGGTTTTTATGTTCGCTGGTTCGACTCTGTGAGCAACATTTGAAATGTTCTTTCTTCATATCTTTAATCAGACTGATTGAATTCCTCACTCCTTGTTCCTCAGCTCTGACGTCTTGTTTTACCTGCAGTGTGATTGTAAACAGATTTATATCCACTGTTGGATAAATTTGAGGTAAAGTTCAGATTCGGGAGCTGTCCTGTCTTTGCCTTCTTTGTTTGAGAGCATGTGTCAGATCTCCCCCTTCAGATGTTTCCTGTATATGAAGACTCTCACATTCCTACAGAACATCTCGACACAGAGAGAGCACCATAACAAGCTGCTGCACACAACACCATCATTACTGCTTCCTTTCTTTTTCATTTCTGAGCGCTGAACAAACTTCTGGCAGTCAGAACACAGCTGCTCGCTCTCCTCTCACGGTCCCCGTGGGAGCATCTCCAGTCTGTTTCTGAGATCTTTGGCAGGAGATTCTGGACAAATGAGATGGAGCTGTATCCATCTCAGGCGGATGAAAAGAGGAGAGGGGGCGGCGCTGTTGTTTTTTAAGACCACGTTTTAAAGAGCGAGAATGGCGGAGTGTAACAGGAGGAGCGTGAGATAATAGCTCTGTGAAATAAGAAAACACTGAGGTGGGAGTTTGTGCAGTTTATTTTGATGCTGCGTCTTCTAAATTTGTGTCCAATGCTGTCACTGAAGTGCTGATACTCCAGGGAAATGTTTGCAGGTAAATATTCACACCTTAAAGAGAGAGATAGAACAGAGCCTAGCAGGTCTCTGCAGCAGAGAGGGGGTTTTCAGATTGTCCAGGGAAAAGAGCCAAACATTTGGAGGAAACAGGAACAGTGTGATGTTACTTGTACTTTGGTTTGAGTTTAGCTGAGTCGGTCCCCCCAGCAATGTGCGGGGCTGTGGCTAAATTTGGGGCTCATAGCTGCTCATTATAGTCCTTAAGTGTTTGGCATTGGTGTTATTATGTCACTGCTCCTTCATGAGTCAGAGGTGCTGAGATGACTGCCTGATGAAATCCCTGCAGAAGCCTCATCTTCGGTGTTTATGTGCTTTTTATATTCTCAAATAAAATCATGAAACTGCTGCGAAATGTTCAAGCTTTCAAGCTTGTTGGAAGTGGATAAACTTTGGTATCAATAAAGTAAATCAGTGTTTTCATACAATCAGTTATTTTTTTAGTAGGAACAGAGTTTTTGAGTACATAATGACACTCAGGAAAAGAGGTCTAACTCTAGAGCTGATCCCTGAGATATTACTAGATGCTGAAAATTGACCCAGAGCTGCTGAAACCCCTCACAGGTCACACAAGTGTAAGGAAAGTCTAATGCTGCGTTCACACCGCATGCAACCCAGCTACCAAAATCGCGCCGCCCACTGACGTAGCGTTGCGCGGCCATAAATACCTCATTTTGGTCACCGTTGCCATCGGTTGTGGCTCTGTGACGTCACGTCCACTCGAGTTTCACCGCGATCATCATATATCATATAATAGGATGTATAAGCGGACATTATTCCAGCTGTATCCTTTTCATTCACTTATCAACCACAAAACACTGCAGCTGATGCCCTGCAGCAGCATTATCTGTGAGTTTCCCGCGGTCCGTCTAGGCGGAACTAATGTCCTCACTGACTAATGCTTCCCACACGGACATGGATTGTTACTCTGTTGTCCAGATGAATAACTGTCTGTCTAGGGTACCGTCACATTTGCCCACACCGCTGATTGATCAACTTTTTTTTACTTTGACATCGCGCGACAAGCTATGTGGTAGTGTGAAAAGCGGCTGTCGCATCCCAGGGGGGTTAGCCCTACACTGACTTTGCATGGAGAGTGATCGCCGAGGTAGTACAAGTAGCGTCCGGTGTGTACGCACCTTTAGTCTGCTCCATTTCTTTGATAAATCCTGCATTGGTGTACTAGGTCTCTGTCTTCATAAGACCATGTCCAACGTGAATGCACAGCGTCCACTGTCCACATGTACTTAAATACTCTATAACTTGTCTGACTGCTTGTAACCAACCAACCAAGTGCTTTTACTGTGCATGAGCAGAAATAGACCTGCAGCTGTGTTAGAGAGGAATAAAGTTTTTCAGTTTCACTCGGTGATGCAGATAAACTCATTATCTCCTCTTTGTTCGACAAAACCAGGCGCTGATCAGTAAGAACCAGGACATCTCTGCAGCTCCCTGTCTGTCTCCTTTTCCTGCTCATCGTCTGTTTATGTGAGTAACACAGAGGGAAACAGTGAAAGGGGTTGAGGTGAAGACGTTGCCCGAGATGTGCAACAAACATGCATTTCGTGTTAGGGCCCTAATGACTGGAACAATCTTCCTGTATTTATTCGCTCTATAACTTCATTAACTTCATTCCGTAGGGCTCTATTAACACATCTTCAAAATACCTGCCATTATTTCTAGTTTGCTCGAATGGCCTTAAATGACTTTTACTGATTTTTAACTTTTGTTGCAATTACTTTGCTTTGTACGACCATAAACGAACTTGGTCATGTGACTTTTCACTTTTGTTGTAATTACTTTGCTTTGTACGACCATAAACGAACTTGGTCATGTGATTTTCACATTTGTTGTAATTACTTTGCTTTGTACGACCATAAACGAACTTGGTCATGTGATTTTCACATTTGCTGTAATTACTTTGCTTTGTACGACCACAAACAAACTTGGTCATGTGATTTTTCATGTTTGTTGTAATTGCTTTGCTTTGTACGACCACAAACAAACTTGGTCATGTGATTTTTCATGTTTGTTGTAATTGCTTTGCTTTGTACGACCATAAACACAAAGGTTTATGTGATTTAACTGTTGTTGTGATTACTTTTCTTTGAAAGACTATAAATGATTGTAATAACATCATTACTGTAATGTTTTTCAAGTAATGTAATGTGACTGTAATGACAGTGTTGGCTGGGGAGAAGTGAACATACAGAGCTGATTTATGTGTGTGTGTGTGTGCGTGTGCTGTTACGTTTTTGCTTATTGTGTTTATTTAGATTTATTTATTTATTATTATTTTATTTTGTTTTGTTTTTTATTTTATTATTGTTTATGTATATATATATACTTTTTCATATGTATATATAATTTTGCTATCTTGAATTACGCTACTCTGCTCTTTATGTTGTTATGAATCTGAGGATCCCCTCGAAAACGAGATAACTTATCTCAAGGGGTTATTCCTCGCAATAAAAGAACTGTTAAATGTGCAGCTTGCCATTGCATAGCTTGTGGGCAGTTAAGGCATAAGCCAGTGTGATTAGCCTGATCATGTCTTCCTTTAGTTTGGACAGCAGTTCCTGACCTTCTCTCTGAGCCCACTGGCTCACCTGAGAAAAGCTGAGCCCCCTCAATAAAAGCAAAAGATCAGGACCACTGGGCAGCTTTGAGAAGAAAGAGGTGGAGCCACAGCCATGGTTTGGTTGTTCTGAGAGCTGGAAGTGATTTTAGCCTGTAAACAATGGAAAAAGCACGAGCTTAGAGCTGCTGTAGTTCAGTGGAAAATAGTTCTAACTTTGCAAAGCAGCTGGATTCACATCATTCCACATCGATCACCGGGCAGATTCATCTTCTTGTCCTTGAAGAAGAAAGGCGCTGCAGCTACAGATGGGGTCTAGTTGTGCTGACAGTGAGACTGACTGACTCAGAAAGACGGTGATGACAAAGATGGACGTTGAGTATGTCCTGCTGAAGTGTGTCCAACTGTGCTGAATGGTTATAAAATTCATCAAGACAAACAAAAAAAAAAACCACGAAGACAATTCATGAGGGAACCACAGCAGTATTTTTACTGTACGGTGCATGTGAGATTTGTCTTCACAAACATGACAAGAGTGAGTCTTTCAGGTTCATCCATCTCCTAAACATCCAAACAAACCCCCCATGTCATTCCTCAGGTCGATGTGGTTGGCCCAAAGTGTTGGTCCAGTCACCTTCAAGGGCGTCCCGATGCAGTTAGGGATGGGTACCTTTTACATTTGAACCGATATCATACCAATGCCTGGTACCTGGGAATCGGTACTCAATGGTACCAATTTTTGGTACTTTTGCGTGTGTTTATGGGGTGATAATATTAATTTGTTTAATATTAAGATCTCAGATTTTTTCAATGTAAATGTATTTCTCAATATATAAAATTTGGCAGATATATATCAAAACAACATTCAACTGTAATTCAATTGTATTGTAAAAATGTGGTTTTTCCCAAAATTTCTTCAACATGAAAACCAGTAACTAAAATGAACCACAACTTAATAAATTAACTGCAGCCCTCACTTTAACTTTAGGGCAGTTTAACAATGGGTCCGATAAAGCTGTAAATAAAAAAAGTATTTACATTAACGCTACAAAGTACGAGGAACCGATCTGACAATGATAACTGACGCACGTTAGAATGCCAAGCTAATACCATCTTAAACACAAGGCTCATTTACCTGGACCAGGTATCCACCTTGTCACATTTGCTGCCATCACCAAATGTTAAAGCCATTTCTTTTCCTGTGTTTCTGGCTGCAGACGACTAGTCGTCATTGAACACAGGCGTGCTAACAGTGCTGAATGAATCCTTTGTGGTCGTAGATCTGCGGCTATCAAAAATTGTGCACTCTTCAGCTTTAAGGAAAATTTTGTGCGTCACAAGGTGCTTCCTCAGATTTGAAGTATTTTCGCCGCTGGCCTTACACTTGGTGTCACAAATATTGCAGCGAGCGTGATCTGCATCACATTTAATAAAGTAGAGCCATACTTTTGAGCAATTTCTTTCAGCCATGCTTGCTTTGTTGACTGAGCCCGCAGCTGCTGACGTCATTACGCTATTGCTGTGCTGCGTTCAAGTCTGGTATGGAAATTCACCTACTCTACCCAATAGTATGCCTGCTTCTTCCACTCCCTCACAGTCACAAGGATGCGTTTAGGTACCGAAACATGGCACTGTTTGATTTTAAGTGAATCGTGTGTCTGGTGAATCGGTACCCAGTAGTACCTATAGAATTCGGTCGGTACCCATCCCTAAATGCAGTATGTGCCTAAATAATCCTCAAGTGTCTGGTGTTTGTTCTTTACTTTAACTGCCTATGACTGGGTCAGTGACACGGCAATCTTAAATCAAAAACATCAACATGTTTGATATTGAAGACTCCAAGCCAGAAAACACACAGCCAATGAGAGTGAGCAGACCAGGAGGGGCTAACAAACCCACTTTTCTGAGGGTACTTCAACATATTTGCCTCTCTGTCTTTGTTAAAATCATGACAGAAGGTTGTTGTTTTTCTACCTTTCTGAGGGCACCAGCTGTGTCCCACTCCCTGATCATATGGAGGCAGCAGATCAGGGGTTTGATCTGTTAAGAGTGTCCAGTTTAAGCCAAGTAGTCTCGTAGTCTGACTGAATCATTAAATGTGTTCTGAGGGATATGATGTAAAAAATCAACTCAACTGTCCTCAATGTTTTTAAGATTAATAACAATTTATAATCATCTTTCTTGCAGCCAGCCAGGGAACACGAATATATAAAATCTAGGATGCAGTTTGATTGTTAAGTGAGCTAAAAATCAAAGCTGGACACAGAAACACAGCGCTAAAGAAGCAGAGAGTAAAAAAAGCATAAACCCTCCGATGGGCAGGATGAGTTACTGGAGCGTGAAACAGAGACAGTGTTTGTGGAGTTCACACGGTGATTGTTGGCAGGAGGGTCTGCAGGAACACACAGGTGGACAGACATACAGACAGGCAGACGTGCAGCTGTCGTCCTCTCCTCCTCTATCAGGTAAAAATCTGCCAGACTCTCACAGCCAGCAGCAGCTCCCTTTGAGCCGCCTGGGTCCGCTTACCTCCATCCTTAATGAGCCTGACTGTGCAGCAGATATAACAGGTGACCATGCTCAGGTAAGTGTGTGCAGTGTATGACACACTTTAAAACTGTTTTATTCAGCAGGAAGGCAGTTTCATTCTTTACGCCTTAACAATCAAGTCTTCAGAGAGAGTTTGGAAACATGATTTCAGTGCATCGTTGCTCCCTTTTGAAAACACTGGTTTTGTATTGGTATGGAAAAGCTGATGTCAGCCGTTTAAAACCTGTAATGCCTAAGTCACACATTTCCGAAAGAGGCTGGTGTGATCGCTATGATACAGGATGAAATGACTGTCTCACCCCTGGACACACCCCTGGACACACCCCGTAAATACACCGTCAGCAGCGCTTCGGGGGCGTTTCCCCCCGCTCCAGCTAGGTTAATACAACGATATGATAAAGATTCCTTGAATTTTCATCCCGCTGACACGACGTCAGCCCCGCTCTAGCTCAGTTCTCGTCACGTAAGCCCCGACTGAGCCCCGTCGCTTGCGCCGTCTTGAACGGGACACAGTCGGGGCACAAACGGAAACATCCTTGTCAGTCGTCCTCATAAAGCTTTCAGGGTTGAGCCACGATCAGCTCAACTGAGCTCCGTACATGCCACGCTAATACCGTTCACATTAGGACTGCATTAGGCTTCCATCCCGCTACACTAAAAGCGGCGATTCTTCCACGTTCCCTGCCGCTCATCCACGACAATACAAGGCTGATCCAGACCAAGTAGTGCATGCACCACGACCAAAGCACGTTTTATCAGGATTATGACAATCGTGCACAATCGCCATGAGAAACGGGAATTGGTGACTGGGGTTTAAGGAAGTAAGGAAGTGCTTTATGAGGACGTTTGCTTTGCAGGTCTGACCTTTATTCTGAGCAGAAAATGTGTTGGTTTGTTATTTTCTGCCTTAATCCATGTGTTTACATTCACCAGCCTGTGACGTGCTGTATTAGTTAGTGTCATACTTCACTGTGGTCTTAGGACGTTGCAGTGAGCTGGTTAAAAATGGGCCACAGTTGGCCGCCATACTGGGCACCCCTGTTGTAAAGGATCCTCAGAGCCCAGAGGCTTCTGGTCAACACTTATACTCCCATTTTTGTCATGAAAACAACTATCTTTACATAATTAAAATGTAAATCAACTCACATGAGTTAAAGTAATGACCTGCAGGCAGCAGCATCACAGCTCAGAATCTGCTAATGGACCAAGACCAGACCAAAAGAGTTCTATCTTTTCTTAAATCTGAGCCCTGAAGGTTCAGGCTGGCAAACCTCAGAGACCCTTCTGACAAACTGCTGGACATCATAGACCATGACAGTCACCCTCTGCATGCTGTCACCAGCAGCAACAGACCGCCCATTCACATCAGACCACCAGAGTGAGGAGCTCCTCACTCAGGAGCAGGACGAGTAACAGAAAGACTGAACGGAGCAGTTGCCAGCCAGTAGCCATATTTTTATTTATTCATATTTTTATTCATAACTGTCTTATTTATGTATGTTTATCTGCTATATGATTGCTGCTGAAACCTATATTTCCCTGAGTGAGTCTTCCCAAGGGATTAATAAATCCTCTCTTGGCCCTTTTCCACTAGCACGCCTTGGCCCTACTCTACTCGGCCCTACTCAATTTGCGGCGTGTTTCCACTGGCCTGGTACCTCCTAAAACAAGCTAGTTTTAGTATCTACGCCGCTCTGGTTCCAAGCGAGCAGAGTCGATACTAAAAGATGACGTCAACAACTGCCGGTTACTGATTGGTCAGACAATGTTGTCACCGATGAGTCGTGAGCGTGACGACATAGCATGCTAGCGGTAGCTACCATTAGCTTACCCTCATATGTCTTTTCTTTGCAGCTCGATTGCTCTTGTCCTCTACTTCATTCTGTTGTATAGCTTCCTAAACTCTCCTGTGCTTCTCAAGGGGTATTTCTTCTGGCGACCTGAAGCCTTCTTCTGCTTTCCTTTTTTACTCAGTTTGTGGCAAAAAGCCACAGATTGTTGTGACGCGCTCAAAATGACGTCACCGCAGAGCCGCTCAGCGACACTGCACCCCATTGGGCAGGCGACAGGGGCAAATGGAAAAGCAGCACAAGTAGAGTAGAGTAGGGTTAATGGAAAAGGGCCATCTGTAATCTAATCTAACAAAACAAACCATAACCTGGACTTCAGTCTTCATTCAGGGAGCATTCTGTCATATCAGCTCTTTAAATGCTTTTGCCTTCTCTGCCTGAGGAGCTCCCAAAATGCCTGGACCTTAAAGACAGCAGAGGTGTTCGACAGGAGCTGGGACAGGCCTGTATTCCTCTTAAAAACATGATTTAACCCTTTCATGCATGGTGTCTACTACAGGAAACAGATATTTAGAAAAAATGTATACCCTTTAGGTTGCAGTACTATGTCCAACTACCAGGTGGTAAATCCCCAAACCCTCGTCTTAAGTTTCATAAAAATATTATCTTTGCACATTTATACCACATCGAGATATTGCATCATTAACCCAAAATACTAAGCAAAGGGCCAATGGGTACTATGCCTGTATTCAGATGATTACATATTTTTATTTTTTATTTTAAATTTTGGTATAAGTGACATGTGAATAGTTTGCTTAAATAGCAATAATACACTTACTTTAGATTCTTTTGATCCATTATTTACTCCTAATAAATGTTTGAAAAATACATATTTATAGATCTTTATTAAGTTTCACTAAATTACTGTTTACACCACTGATGCATGGTGTGCACTGTAGTAGTCCGATGCATAGCTCCCTCAGAATATAACATTGAAAAACAAATGAACATGATTTTAACTTGTTTAAAAGTAAAAAAATAACATATCAAAAGTATTCCTCAGTGATTTACTAATTCATGCATGAAACAGTTTAACATACAACACTATGATTTTACAGTTCTGACATAAAGCTGATGTTACAGGTCTGTTAGTATGCCAGTGCAGTCCTGCGTGCGCCCTGGACCATGCTGTTTAAATCCAGACATGATGCTGCAGGTGAAGGAGACGGTGTCACAGCAGGAGAAGTGATTGGGGAGGAAGCCCCACAACGATGAGGGGGGTCCAGTAAGATCAATGAGCAGTGTTTTTTAGACTTCTCTTCATGTTTGAAGTGTCTGAGGTTATAATTCTCTTTTCTTTCTGACATAATGAAATCAAACGCATGACACAGTCAGAATTTAAACCTGAAACAGATCAGAAGACCTTCATTCTGACACACTGACGGATGAAGGGGAATGTGGTGTTTTCCCTGTGTTCATGGAGCCCGTCAGTAGCTGCTCGTCTTTGTGGCCAGCTGCTGCCATCAAGCACGGCCTCATGGGAAAAGCCTGAGTCCTGTCAGCGTCACTGGGCCTGTCAGAAACACACAAGTTCCTCACATGTACGCAAACACACACACATGCAGAAAAACCTGCACAGAGAGGCTGCTGCGCAGCACTGCAGTCTGACTGACACCTGCAGATACCAATATCAGCCAATCACAGAGCTGGTGCACAGAGATGCTAAATGATTAGTTCTTCAGCTCAAGGTACGGATGCTCGTCAGTTGCTAAGGCTGCCAATCACTTCCAACAAGAGGCGCCCCCTGTCTGCAGGAGGGTGAATAACATCTTAATCTGGCTTTAAGTTATTTTGTGTGAAGTTTGCCCTTTATTGTCTATTTGCACACTAAATGATTTTTTTCTCAGCTGAACATCCATGATGAGAATCTCCTGCTCCACCACATCCCAGAGGAGCTCTATTGGATTGAAACCTGGTGACTGGAGGCCACAGGGAACTTATACCCCTTTCAGACTGGCCAAAAAACCCATTTAACAATCAGCTCCTGTCCGTAGTTTGGAGGGGTTGAATCGGCATTTCAACCCAGGTTGACTGACCCTGCAAGAGGCATGGGTTTTTATCGGCTCACCTCGGATCAGCTTCAGTGGGAACATCACACCCGGGTTGACCCACAAATTTATGTCATGATGTCAGCGTAACATCCCCACAGCATAACATCAAGCCTGTCCCCTCTGTCTGAAACTTAGGTGACTCTTTTCTGTCTCAGCAACAAATTCAATCCACTTTCGTAACATCAGCGCCAAGTTTGACACCGTGTCCACGGCCTCCATGCTTCTTCCCGTTGATTACATGGTCGTGCTTCGTTGTGCTGATGATGTCATCAACATGATGATATCAGTTTGATGCACCAGAGGAAAAGAAAACAAGCTCGTCTGCTGCCGATTAGCCCGGGTCTGCTGTCAATGGGAAAAGTTTCACTTGCCAATCGTTAGTGGGTTAACCCACATCAATAAATCCTGTGTTGACCCTTTAATTTCAGCGTGAAAGTGGTATTATTGACATTGTTGGAGAAACCAGTGTGAGCTGATTTGAGCTCTGAGACATGGAGCTGCTGAAGTCTCCATCAGAAGATGGTCCACTGTGGTCATAAAGGGATGGACATGGTCAGCAACAATCCGCAGGTGGGCTGTGGGGTTTGAACCATGCTCAGGGGGGACTAAGGGGCCACCAGCAGCAGCCTGAACCGCTGATCCAAGGCAGGATGGATCTATACTTTATGATGTTCACACCAAACTCTGAGCCTCTGAATGTGGAGCAGAGATCCAGACTCATCAGACCAGGAGACACTTTCACTTTCATTATCTTCTGTGGTCCAGTTTTACATCCAGTTTCCTGATCTAAGCTGACAGGAGTGGCACCTGGTGCAATCTTCTGCTGCTGGAGCCCACCTGCTTCAAGGCTGAACAAAATGGTCCTCTTTATTACTTGGCGGTTTACTGGATAGTTTCCCTTTTTCAATCCATTCTCTGAGATGGTTGTGTATGGAAATTCCGGTCCAGGTTCAAAGACTTTTGAATCTCTATCCTTCTTCATCCTGATGCTCAGTGTGGAGCCTCAGCAGGTCGTCCCGGCCATGTCTACATGCCTGAATGCATTGAGTTTCTGTGATATGATTGGCTGATTAGCTATTTGCATGAATGATCAGCTAAATAGATGTACCTTATGAAGTGGCTGGTGAAAGTGTGCTGAGGCTGAAGGCAGAGACTCTCCACGATCAAAGGAAGCAGAGTGCTGAGCTACAAATACCAACCGCACGACTTCTTATTGATCGTCCTCAGAGATCGATAACCTGCTGCTTTGATATCTCACTCTGCTGAAAGAGTGTGAGCATGCACACACACACGCACCTACACACACCCACACACACATACACACATAAACACACACACTCTCCACCTCTGCACACCATTATTCACAGAAAAACTAAAGACACTTTCACACATGGATCAATTCAGGTTTAAGACTGTCAGACATATTTTAGACCTTAAACCTGGTTTAACTCTTTACACAAGTTTATTTAATAATAGTCATAATGTATCAAACTTTTATAGCGCTTTTGAAAAAAACTCAAAGACGCTTTACAGAAGATAACAACAAAACAAACAAACAAACAAACAAAAGAAACTATGAGCGGTTAGGGGTGGTATGCATTTGTGAACAGGTAGGTTTTGAGTGATTGTTTGAATGAAGGCAGAGAGTCCCAGTTTCTGATGTGGAGGGGGGTTGACCTCCAGAGGGTGATGGCAAAGGCTTGATCCCTCAAGGTCTGGTGCTTGGAGTTGGTGATGGGCTTGAGGAGGTTGGAGTCGGCAGGAGGGCCGGTGGGGCTGAAGGAGGGCTGTGAAGGGGCAGGTTATGGAGGGCTTTGTTTTTGACGAGCAGGACTTTGAAGTGGATGCGCTGATTTATAGGGAGCCAGTGGAGATGATGGCTGATAATCACGATCAGATTGACTTTGGACCAGGTTTTGGACAAGACTAAGATCCAAGATGGAAGACTATATTTTAGATTTTAATACCAAGAACATGATTTTTAACTTTAAATACTGTTATTAAGACTTGGTTAATCTATTAAACATAAAAAAGAACAGCTTGAAACATTCATTCATATTGACCAGGTTATAGACTTGAGACCAATAGTTAGACTTTTGACCAAATTCTAGACTTGAACCAGGTTTTGGACTTGACAGTGATTCAAACATAAAACTTGGCCATTTTAATGGGACAAGGCCTCAGTTAAAATCAGGCTTCAGTCTTTAATCCTGTATGTTTTTCCGATGTGGAGACCATAGCCCAGGTCTATAGACAGTCCAGACCATAGCCTTGGACAAGGCTTTAAAGTCTGGACCGGCTGTTTGACCAGATTTATATGAAAGACCAATATTATTTTACTTGAGACAATGTTTAGGACTCTAGACCAGGTCTATTTCTTTAACTTCAGACTTGACTTGAGGCTTCTTTGTGATAAGGAGCAAAATTTAGAATTCAGGTCACATTTAAACTTACAGTTGTGTTGTTTTATTTGGACAAGAAACTAAGCTTCAGACTTTAAATCTTTATTTAGATATTTATTTTAGGTTCCACCAGATATCCACCAAGTCCTTTTTTCTTGGTACAAGGTCTTCACCTTTGGATCAAGCTTTTTCTTTTTGGTTGATTTTGGATTTGACTTAAAATAGGTTTTCAGCTTAAGAACAAGGTTTAGACTTAAGACTATGAGCCAAACTGAAGAATTTAATTTATATCTAGATTTTATACTTGACTGTCAGTTTTAGAATTGAAAATAGACCAGAATTAACTTTGGACAAGGGTTTCTGCTTTGAGATCTCACTCTGCTGAAAGACTGGACTTCGAGAGTGTGCCCACATGAGCATCCCCTCCCTCTGCACCATTATACAGAGAAAAACTTTATTCATCCTCAACAAAACACACTTTCACACATGGATGCATTCGTTTTTCCCTTGTGTGTTATCAGGATGTGAGTGTGTGTGTGGGTGTGTGTGTATGTGTGTTATCTCCCTGTGTGGACTCGCTGTGTGTTTCAGGATTTATCAGAGAAAAACTTATAACAGCATCCGGAGTCAGAAATTTCCTGCACCAGCTGTTTCCATTCGCCGTGTTTGTACAGTCCACCAAGCACGAGATCTGCACACACACAACCGGCCTCCTGCGTATCGCACCAGCCAATCATTGGACCTCAGGGTGCCGACCCAGAGCTCTGATGGTAAATTCATTACTTCCATCGCCTATCGCAGACTCTCTTTTGAGTAAGTTTTCCATAGTTACGACTGAATGTTGCCGATTCATGATGAATCCCGAGTCGTTATACTCCTCATACTCTTGAAGACTTTACCAATCCTTATGAAGGGATCATTTCACCATCTGAGCTGCACAGTGGATATGAAAGCGGATACAGAGCTGCTACTGGCACAACGAAACCATAAGAACATCAATATCAGCTGCAGTCTGTCCACATTCAACAGAAATGAGTGGCTCCATGGTCTCTGCTTCTGCTCTCTTGCTTTTACAGGATTGCAGATCAACCAGATCCAAACCGTCACATCCTGTAAGAAAACCTGCTGAGGTCGAGCCTTTCGTGAAAACTCTCTTACACTTTGGTTGCTTTCACACCTGACATGTTTAGGCTGGACTGGATTTGGAGTGGCTCACCAAACTCTGGTACAGGACAAAAATCTAAACTCGGGTCTCGCTTGGCCTCAAAGTGAGCCATTGTTCGGTTTGTATTGGGTGTGAAAACCAACTGGACCACAGAGTCAGTGATCTGGTGGATCTGGCTCATATCAAGCTAGCAAAGCCTAAATAAACATAGTCCTCAGAGGCTGGCTAATGTCAGGCACCCACAGACTCTGCTGTTGTTGGAGATCCACTGTAGATCAACATCCAGGGATTTGTGATTTTGGGTTGTTTGCGATATCTTCTTCTTTTCAAATCTTGACTTTATGAAAGCCGACTTGTTGCTTCCAATGTCTCAGACTATTTGTCTAAAAAAAGATATAAAACAAGAAAAAAAAAACATTTTAGTCTTTAGAAAAATAAACCCTTTTTGTTTAAATGAAATGTTTTTTTTACACAGCCTCTGACAAAAGCAGAGTGAAAGAAAACAAAATCAGAGAAAAACGAAACAATGCTTCAAAGTCGCTGCTGAACCAAAACACATCGGCCAACATTTCGGTGGAAAAGCTGCATTGAAGTGAGACAGTCGAAGTAGTGATGGTGTCTTTACATCACCGTCAGGGCACCATGGTGCTTTAGTGAGTATCAGCTCCTGCCCTGCTAAACTCACTTCATTATGCTGTGCCTCAACGCAGTGACCCCTGACCTTTTTGTTCCATGGCCCAGTTTGGTGCAAGATAATTTTGTTACAAACCAGGGGGTGGGTACAAACAAACTCACGTATGTTATCACTCATGATGGAGGATCAGAGGAGCCATGAGCTTGTTCCTAAACCAAAACAAAGAGACATTCGTGAGGATTCACTCTGTTTTTTATCAGCTGAGTACAGATCTTTGCAAACCATGGAAGATGCAAGTAAATGTCATGAAATCGTGAAATTTTCAAAGATGATTCTTGACATAGGGGTGTCTACATCTAAACGTGTAAACAGATACACAGATATCAAATCATAACCGTTTAGAAAAACCAATAACCGTTTATACGTCATTGTTTTCCTCCTCCTCGTTCATTTCTCACTAATTTATATATTATTTTTTGTGGTGACAATGTTGCCTGAAAGCTTTAGATAATAATATTAACCAGCTATACACTTCATGTTCCCACTAGTTCAGTTATCCACATATATAATAGATGAATGGGGCGCAATGTCACATTAATGTAGAAGATCTGCAGCCACAGCCAGTGTCAGGTCACTGCAGGTTTCCTCGGAGACGCAGACACAGCGAACATGAAGCGGAGCACTGTGTGGCAGTATTTCAAACAAACTACCAGTGGAAATACTGTTTAGTGTAGGCTATGTCAGGCAAAACTGGCTTATAACAGCAGCACGGGATGCATGCAAAACCACCTGCGATTGAAACACCAGAACAAGTTGGAGGGAGAGACTGCTGCTGCTGTTGTGTTTGAGCGCAGCTCTCATAATCTTCTACATACGCAAATGTCGTGCAGCTGAAAACAAAAACTGTTAATGGCTGTTTATTTTTGCCTGTATTACTGCGTGTTGTTGTACATTATATAGCTTGTTGGTGCTCTGTGAGCTTTTCTCGACTTGATCACAAATCCTCTCGTCTAAAGCAGAGGAAGAAAACACATTTTTATCTGCCAGTTTAGTGAATAATTATGAGAGTCCCCCTCTATTTTTTTTTTTTTTACTTTGTGCATATAAAGGTGAAGGTTCTTCCTCTCACAGCTTACTTTGGCTTCTTTTTGAGTTGCTTTCTCTCACCAATTCCAGATTACTTTTAGACATATTAAATTCAGACACAGCTCCCTTTGTGAAAGAGGGATGTACTTAAAGTTTAAAAAATATTGTACAATAGTGAGCAAAAGTTAAAACAATGTATTAAAAAGAAGGTTAAATCTTTTTTCAGCTTTCACTTGTACATTTTCTTGTCTGTCATAATTATAAATGGTTTTATTTTCAGCTTGTTTTAGTTTCTGTCATAAGTAGGCCAAAGCCTTAAAATGGTTAGATGGATTGCCCATTTATTAAGTTCTGCTCACTGAATGAAGTTTTTGTCCGATAACTACTGTAATGTCTTTGATTTAATGGAATAAGGAGGTATTCTAAAGGAGACCGAACCCTCTAGTGGTTGTATAGCGCAACGGTGTTTGAAAAAGATAATTTATCTCTGATGTGTAGCCGTGTATACGTCGGTTAGTAGCCTTGTGTACGCGGTTAGTAAAAGTTCTACACCTTCACATCCCTATCCTGACGTGCCCTCTTGACTCAAAGGGCTCAGCTTGAGATGAAGCTCACACACACTCTGGTTCAGAAAAAGAGGCAGACTCCCGAAAACAGCAGGGTTCAGGTTTGGGTCTGAGTATGAAGGACATCAAACCAAAAAAGAACCAAACGAGGCAAGAGAAACAAAAAGTTGTGAATTGTGGCTTGAATTTTGCCACAACTGCCAGCCTCTGGTCCTCTTAAAAGATTAACATCAATAAATCTGAGCAGAATATTGTTAAATATTGCTCCAGTCGATATACCACCTGCCACGGCCTAATGCAGCCTCATCTTTTCTACATCATTAAAAACTTTTGGACTGCATTGAGCTGAACGATGTTCCTGCTCTAAGTGTTTACGGGTCATTGTGCAACAGCAGGCTGGATGGCTGCAGCCACAGCTCCAACTACAGGCAGGTGGCTGTACTACATGTCATTCGTCAGTTTGTGGTCTGGCTGATGAAGAGCAGTGACAAACGGGACGATAACACAACTTCACCCTAAAACGAACAGTCCACCAAACTGCAGGAGTGAAGTGACCTTGGCTCTGACCTCTGCTGCAGCATGTTTCCGTCTCTGTTCCTCTGTCTGATCGTCCAAACTGCAGAGACACATAAAAAGTTTGTGACAAACCGCAGATAATCAGACTCTGACGCTTTCACCCTCTGCAGCAGTAAAACTAAAAGAGAGGAACCGTCATGAGGGATCGTCCCATTCTTCTGTAATCAGAGCGGCTCTGAGCTTAAACGTGGAGTTATTTGTTGGAGAGCAGAGCTGAAGGTCACCATACATCAGACGGCTTCATTTGTGTTTGGATAAACACGGGAGCTGCAGCGTGAGGAGATAAGATCCTCGGGCTCGTTCCTCACGCTGACCTTGGACTGCAAAGTAAAAATCGATGTTCTTTCAGGACGACACGGAGCAGGATTCACTTTCTGTTAAAGAACTGAGAGTGTACAGACGAGGGGAGACGGCGCAGGAGGAGGGAGGGAGATGGTGTCAGGATTACAACAAACACACTGATATACACACATATGTATACACACACATACTGATACACTGATATACACACATAAATACACACACGCATACTGATACACTGATATACACACATATATATACACACACTGATACACTGATATACACACATATATACACACACATATTGATACACTGATATACACACATATATACACACATACTGATACACTGATATACACACACATATATATATATATATATACATGTATATATATATATATATATATGTATATATATATACATATACATGTATATATACACACACACATACTGATACACTGATATACACACATACATACACACACTGATACACACATATATATAAGTATATATATACATACATATATATATATAATATATATATTTATATATATATATATACACACACACCTACTGATACACTGATATACACACAAATATATACACACACCTACTGATATGCTGATATACACACACACCTGCACACACACACTGATACACTGATATACACACAAATATACACACAAAGACCAACTGATACGCTGATATACACACTCACCTGCACACACACTGATACACTGATATACACACATACTGATACACTGATATACACACATATATATACACACACACTGATACACTGATATACACACACCTACACACAAACACATACACTGTTACATACACACTAACACACACAGTGTTACACTGATATTTACAAACACACTGATATACACACATACTGATACACACACATATATATACACACACACTGATACACTGATATACACACACCTACATGCAAACATATACATTGTTATACACACACTAACACACACAGTGTTACACTGATATTCACACACACAGATATACACACACCTACTGATACACTGATATACACACATATACACACACACACTGATACATTGATATACACACATATGCAAACACGCACCGATACAGTGATATGCACACATATACACACATATACACACACAGACACATACACACACAAACAGATTGATACACATACTGTATACATGTATACTGATACATATACTGTATTTCAGAAAATCAAGAGGAGCATCATGTGGCATGATTTCTAAAGTCTGAATGAGATCGTCTGCTTCATCGTCCTCTAACACACAGATACAATATGTGTGTATTTATAAATATGCAGATATTAATGCTCTGCACACACATCACCATCAGCTGACTAACAGCTGTCACAGAGATTCATCTTTTGTTATGCTGAGAAAACATGGTTGATGCACAGAGAGAAAGGCAATCTAAATATCAAAAATTAAAATGAAAAATGAGCATGAGAATTAAACCCACTTCATTCTTGAAACCATATTTAACTTGATCTCAACAATTTGTTTTTTTACATTGTTATTTTTATCCTTAAATGTGTACTTTTGTTAGAGAAATTTAGAGTGAATTTAAACAGGGTTTTAGATTTAAGGGTCTCATTTTTCAATGATTTATGAATTTCTCTGTTAGTTTTTGTTTTTTTCAATATTATACAGTGGACCAGCTTTAAGAATTAAGACCAGCTCTTTTTGAAAACTGTATTTATGTATTCATGTATTGAATAATCTGTTAATTTACTGATTTTCATCTTAACACTCTCAATCATTTTCTGTACTCCAGACCAGGTATGAAGCTTTAGACCAGGTGTAAGACTGAAGACAGTGTTGTACACTTTGGATCAGATGATGGACTTTATGGACCAGGATTTGGGAGGTTTAGTGTGCAACCATTGCCTGACTGCTCCTCAGTTTTGATTTCTTATGTTATAAATCACTGTAGATGTTGTTGCTTTTTTAATGTGAGAGGTCTGCGTAAGTCTGAGACCTGATCTACGCTGAAGCCTTCACACTGGAGCACTGAGCCAAACGTCCATGTATTTTCTGCAGCAGCTCCAGAGCTCAGATGAAACTCTTGGTGTAAACCAAACTTAAAAAGGCTCTCTGGTGTCTCCTGTGCCTGATTTGTTTTCCGAAAAGTCCACATAATCAGTACTGTGATATATGTTTTTAAAATGTGCTGTTTAGTGCCTTTAACACAGAGCCTGTACAGCTGTGTCATGTGTCCTTAAAGGGGGCATTTTCTGGAAAAAAAAACACATTTTTAAGGCTTTTTAACACATTTCTATCACAAAATGTGATAGTAGACAACACAACCTGCATTTCAATCAGTAGAGACCAAATTTGAATGAACAAGTATTTATTATACAAGTTGATATGACTGTAAATGTGCAAAGTCTCTGCGATCAGAGTCTCTTTGGTGATTAGACTCCGTCATGCTATCTTCAGGGGTACTGAGGGCAAAGGAGGGACAGGAATCCAGACACTGGTGGTGGTGAGGAATACAGTAAGAATGGGTCGTAGACTTCTGCTGCTGGGACCTGATGCGGTAGACTCAGGTGTTGCTGTGGTAAGGGGGCAGGATTCTGAGGACTTGGACCTGGACACTCATGAGACGACTGGAGGTGCTGGGGGTGGAGGAGGGTTGCTGACATCACCAGCACGACACCACCATACTGACTGTGAAAGAGCAAGGAAATGATTTAGGGTGCATCCGAATAGTCCTTTTTTGATAAGGAACCTTCCTTAATGAAGATATGACCCGGAAGCATTTAAGCGTCGGCCATGATAAGTGCTGTTCGAATTCTCCAAAAGTTAAGGAAAGGAGGGTTGTTGCTCCCTTTAATATCTCCTTTAGCTTAGGAAACACTGGACCATCCTTTTCAAAAGGAAAGGAGAAGAAAACCACCCATAATGCCTTGCGGCACGTATCATGTATATATATACATGACTCCTGCCTAAAGTTTACGGAAACTTACGACGGACAAGGGACAGAACGATGAGGCCTAACAATGTTAATTAAAAACAATCAATAAAAGAAGGACAAATGAGGACTTTTGCAATACTCCAAACATAATAAATTCAAACAATGTTCACGATGATATATGTGAATGAAACGGGGAGAATGGTGCTTCTGACAGTCTGCTGTATTATCAGGCTTCAGATTGTCAGTGTCTGCCAAAGACATCAACATTTATAGAAGCTCTCACGAACCTCACAGCTGTGAGCAGGAAACACACACTGCATGACCAAAGACAAAACACCATCACAGGTGAATCCTCAGATCATAGATTGTTAATGTTAACCGGTGAAGACACAAAACGACCCTGTGAGATAAGGCAGAGGACAAATGCGCTTCTTGTAGTTCATTGTTGGAACATTGTAGTTCGTCGTGGCTTACCTACGTCACAAGTAATCGTCGTCACATAAATATGGCATCAAAGTGAAAGAGCAGTCGAATTCCTCTTTGGCCACAGTTCTCCTTTCCTCTCGTCTTTTTACCTCCTTCCCTTGACCCTGTGACGTTTTTTATCGGGGTTAAGGTAAAGTGGATAGGAAAGGAAGGACTTAGGAAGGACTATTCGGATCCACCCTTAAAATGAGGCTGCGCCATGATGATTGGCCAGGCAGTTGTGTGTGGCAGGATCTGGTTGGCTTAGTGCTTGAGCGAGAGCACGCCCCTCATCAGCTAAGACATGGTAAATGGACTTGATCTTATATAGCGCTCTTCTAGTCTTGGACTACTCAAAGCTGCTTTA
Organism: Scarus forsteni; assembly: GCA_036419115.1. Classification (NCBI taxonomy): domain Eukaryota; kingdom Metazoa; phylum Chordata; class Actinopteri; order Labriformes; family Labridae; genus Scarus; species Scarus forsteni. The sequence continues at coordinate 62,304 of JAZDUH010000312.1, forward strand.
CACCGCAGGTCACACCTACCCATTTACACCCATTCACTTTCACATTCACTCACTGATGGTTCAGAGTTTCTATGTTAGTTATCCATCAGTATTTCTAACACATTCACGCCCTTTTATGCCCATTTACACTTACCAACCGCAGCAGTGGGAGCAATTTGGGGTTAAGTGTCTTGCCCAAGGACACAATGCTATGTGTTACCCGGAGCTGGGCTTGAACCTACAACCTCCCGATCACTGACCATGCGCACTATCCAACTGTGCCACAGACGCCCCATATGAATCCCTTGTGCAGGTAGGCAGAGTGAGGCATGAAAGAGGGGACTGAATGAGCATACAGGTCTTCCTGTCTGAACTTAGGCTAAGCTTCATTTGGAAGGCTGCATGAATGATATCTGTTGAGTCAGTGGATATACTGTTACATAACAGTATATGTTTGATTTGCATACCTGACCAGATTGGTCTACCTTAGTATCCCCCTCCCCAACACACACACACACACACACACACACACTGGAGAGACATTCTTAGTGAGAGATCGGTGTTCAGCATGTCTAAGCTCACCAAACCTGATGATGGAAGTGTGAGTATCTTAATGCTGTGTGGCATTTCTCATTGCTAAGAGCTAATGCTAACAGAAGGGTGAAGTGAACCAGAGGAAACTGCACAACACATTTGTTAATGTTCATGATACTTGTTAATAGTCTGGAGGATAAACTTCAGTGTGTCAGCATTCTTACATTAGCATGTGATGTTTGGAGGAAATGAGATCACTGTTATCTGATGAACGGCATGAATTTGCGGTTTGTGTGTGTTCAGGACTGAATTCCTGTATGTACGTTGCTCTTCTCTGGCTCATTAGCATATGAAGGCAATGCCCTCAAAACCAGCTACTCTGAACAGAGGGGTTATGTGAGCGTGGGAATAATGCAGCTGTGTTTTATTCATTGGCCCTTTGGACCGAAGCATGTTACTAATGTTTCATGAAGACATCAAAGATCCATGTTAGACTGCAGAAAAGGGGCAAAATATGGGACCTTTGAGAAATCTCTGAATGTCACTCAGAGATGGACAGATGGACACCTGTCGTTACTCTCAGAGTATTTATTCCAACATGAACTCCGCCCTGAGGGACAGGCAGGCTGCAGGAAGACAGGAGCTGCAGATGCAGACTGAGGACAGCAGCAGAGCTTTAGAGGAACAGACCTGCTCCGTCAAACTAAATCAGCACATTAGCACATTAGCACGGCGGTTAACGGCTGAGATCTGAGTTTAACTGCATATATCCATCTGTGCAGAGACACTGGAAGACAATGGTGAGCCACATCCTGCTCATCCTGCAGCAGGTAAACTAGCTAAGACAACCTTGTCATGACCTTGAGGGCTCAAAGTGTGTCCTCTCAGGTGATGTTTTCTGATTGAATGTCCAACAGGCTCAGGCAGAAGAGGATGTTTTTTGACCCCGATGAATTCCTCACTTTAACAGATTTTTTTTTTCAAAAATATCCATCCAAGGCCTGTCATGAAGAAGCTCCACAATAAAAAGTCATACTAATGAGAAAAAAGTCAAAATTACTCGATAAAAAGTCATAATTATGAAATAAGGTCATAATTATGAGACAAAGTAAAAAGTCATAATTATGAGATAAAAAGACAATTAAGAGAAAAAGAGTCTTATTTATGAGATAAAGTCACAATTATGAGATAAAAGTCATAATTGTGAGATAAAGTCATAATTCTGAAATAAAAAGTCATAGTTATGAGAAAAAAGTCATAATTATTACATAAAACTCATAATTACGAGATATAAAGTCATAATTATTACATTAAAACCTATAGTTATGATCAAAATGGTCAAAATTATGAGACAACAAAATCATAATTATTAGAAAGCTGTGTGTCTGTAGAATCGTCCATGGACGTTGGGCATATTCTTAAATTGTATCTCATAATTATGACTTTTGATCTCCTAGTTATGACTTTTTATCTCATAATTATGATGTTTTATCTCATAATGACTTTTTTTTGTTTTGTTCTTTAAATTCATTTTTTTTTTAAGTTGTGGAAACGAGTTTCCAGACTGATGTTAGCTAACAGAGAAATATTGCTTATCAACTAGCAAGACAATAATTTATGGTAACATCAAAAATCAAAATCCTATAGACACATGTCTTAAATACCTGTTAATTTATGTAGCTTGGAAGAGAATTCTAAGGGAACTTAAATGCACCAGTGTACCCCATTCTACAATTTGAAATAGATGTAAATTATGAGAAATCCTGCAGACAGTATCATCCTTTAATTAGCAACAAGCTACTGTATGTGCCCACTCACAGAAATAAGCCCATGAACAAATAAATATTTATCCCAGGTAACATTATTTGGTGGAGGGTTACTCTAGAGACTTGAATGATTATCCATCCATCCATTTTCTAAGCCTATCCCAGCTATCATCGGGCGAGAGGCGGGTACAGCAACATGGAGAGACAGACAACCATTCACGCTCACACTCATACCTAAGGGCAATTTAGAGTCACCAATCAACCTAATGAGCATGTTTTTGGTCTGTGGGAGGAAGCCGGAGTGCCCGGAGAGAACCCACGCATGCACGGGAAGAACATGCAAACTTCACACAGAAAGGCCCTCCCGACCCGGGAATCGAACCAGGCACCTTCTTGCTGTGAGGCACGCGCTCTACCAGCTGCGCCACCGTGCCGCCCCACTTGAATGATTAAATAATCATAAATATGTTTTGGGGGAAAGCATTAGAAATGTATGAAAATGACCTCTTTCCAGGACGATTTGCATCCTCCATGTCTTCCACTGCAAGGAGCAGGAAGCAGATGATGTCACGTGACAGGAACCACTTGAAAAATATTTTTTATAAACTGAAAACGATCTAAGTTGTCCACTAAGGGCTATTTCACTTATCAAAAAGTTAATAAGTTATCAAATAGAACAAACAAGTTTACAATTCCAAAACCAGATCAAACAAAAAATAAAATAAAAATCATCAACCATTTATGTCAAAACATAAATCTATGCATTTCATGAAAAATTAACAATAAACAAAAAGACATAAAATAAACAAAGAAATGATATAGTACACAAATAAAGCTTTGGTAAATCAACACAATTTTTGAACAATTTCTGTAAATGTCAGAGTGTAGATCAAGTATTACTTCATAAGCATCTAAAAATATTATTTTATAGTATTCTTTCTATTTTTAATCTGGATTTAAGATTTACAAAGTGAATTAAATTCAATCATGAAATGAGGAAAGTTAGGTTTGGAGGTTGAAAATCTTTGCTTATGAATAAAGTATTTTCCCAACAAAATTAAAAAATAACTATATACTGAAGATATTCTTTATTTTTATTTTTATAGTAAAAGATAATAGCTTTAGGGGAGAAATAGTATGATATGTTAATACTGGTGAAAACAGGTCATTCTAAACACATGATGATGTCACAGTTGTTGCCATGACATCATCCTGAGTCTAGAATGTCCAGTCATTGATTCAGAGTCCAGTCCAGTCAGAGTCCAGGGCGGGGAACGTGAGAACCCACTTCCATGCTTCGAGGGGAAGAGAGCGGTGTCTGTCGGTAACCTACAGTAACCTGTTGTCCCTGTGGTCGTGATCGTAATGCGTTCTCGCGTTCCCAGCCCTCACGTCAAAACAGTGCCAGAAAGATTGAAACCTGAAAAAAAACACTGTAACTGAAAACCAGAAAGTTGAAACAGAAATCCTGTTGAAACTGAAAATAAAACAGAGAGTACAAAAAATCAGAACACTGGCATTGAAAAACATAAAACAAAAAGTATCTTAAAAAATATATTTTTTTTAGTTTCTGCGTTTCATTTTCAATTCAGCATTTTACGATGCCAAAACTCGTTTCAGTGACAATGCAAGATTTTCTTCAGCACCAGGTTTCTTTTTTTAATGCCAATTCTTACGGTCACTGTTATGGCTCTATACTCAATTACCCATAGCAAGAACACAGATAAAAGATATAAAAAATAAAAAAAATAAATTCTTGCTGCAAAGTTTTGTTTTGTTTTTTTGTATTTCTGTCTAAGAGCTTATTCAGGTGTATCTCAATTGTATGTATAGAGTGTTCAGGTAGGAGACACAGTTATCATGTTACCAAACTAAGAGGTCCTATATTATGCAAAATACACATTTTAAGAAGCTGAAAAAGAACTTAATTCTCAATAACCTTGACTGCTGGGGTGTGACCTTCTTAGTCACTCTGTCCTTAAATCAGAGTTTTTCACGCTTGTGCAAAGTCTTGAGAAAACCCCACGGAGCTTTCTTTAGGTTGTCACATTCACAAACACAGTCCAGAGCAGAACCAAAGCAAACATATAGAGGAGGTGGAAGAATGAAAACATGATTTCAGCACCAGAGTCACAGACTAAACCGCTGGAGCCCACAGTAAACCATAAAAACTCTTACTTGATGTTGTTGAACACTCTGACCCATAGTCAAACATGCACATGCTCCCCTCGGGGGCTTTTTTGTTTTGGTCCTGGTTTGAACCCCTCATGGTTGCTGTCTGAGCCTCAGGCAGACCTAACCGAAGTCCTCAGGCAGAGTCAACAAAAGCTGCTGTCCACCATGAACACAACTGTTTCCACTCAGAGGAGCTCAGAGCAGATGTCTGTGGGTTTAAACACATGAAGAAGAGTTCATGTTCAGGAAAAGAGGGAAGTGGAGGTTCCAACAAACCTGCTCATTCAATCCTCTGCCTGCTAAAAACAGAATGAGACAACCGGTCAGGATTATTAACGTAATTTCTCAAATATAATACGCACTCAATTACAACACTTTTCATGCTTTTTTCCAGGAGAAACGCTGCACTCAAAAATAATGTGCCCCCAGTTTTGTCCCAAACTTAATCTCTGCTTTCTTTTTCCTCCAACCATGAATGTTAGCTTCACTCTCACCAAATGTCCTACCAGCTGCTCTGTTGCCCACTGCCTCAGTCACTTCAGTCACCTTTCTTTTGAACCAGCTGGGTAACTTCAACCAACTGTCGCACAATTATTTCCTCCAGACAACACCTGACAGTCTTACAATACTTAAAGCAATGACTTCACATCGTATCATATTCCACACATCCCAGCATGATCAGTCGAAGTGTGCTGACCAATCAGAGCACAGCTATTTTGGTCCCCTTGCTTACAAGATTGCAGCACCTAGTGCGTTTTACACGTGACCAGTGTTGGACAAGTTACTTAAAAAATGTAATGATTTTTTTATTACTTGTTACTGTCATTTCAAAGTAATTAGTTCCATTAAAATATTACTGTTTTTGAAATGTAAGGCATTACGCTATTATGGCAGTACTTTTAAGTTACTCTCGTCAAATAACAGGGAATATGGATTTGTAATTCTTTTTTTCTTTTTTAATTGCAAAAACAAACAAACAATACAGACAGAGACTATAACAGGACAGGTTACATAACAGAAAACAGAAAGAAAAGAAGTAAAGTAGAAAAATACAAAATACAACAAAGGAGTGAGCTGTTTTTGTGTGTATGATATGTGTCTGCGTGTGTGTGTGTGTGTGTGTGTGTGTGTTTCTGTTTTTTTACCAGAAAAACATTGTCTTGTCAACACCTTTTTTTCCCTCCCATGCCCTATCAGCCTATTCATTGCAACCATCCACACCCGTAGCTCAACAGCGGTGCTCCACCAAAGGGCTGCCAAACCCCCACCCCACCCCCAGCAACAAGGCCACCCCAAAGCACATCCACAGATCTGCCATTCCAGCACCACAAAAGACAATTTTGTAATAGTTTTTCCTTTTCTTTCTTTTTTTTTTTTTTTTTTGAAATGATGCTCCACTCGGGGCAGAGCCTGGTCCCAGAGAGACAGCCCCCAGACCCTGAGGAGGAAGCCTGACTGTCAGAAACAGGCTCAGCCCTATTTCTGGAGTTTATTTATTTTTCAGATTTGACAAAATGGCTTTGTTATTCTAAATGTAGCTCATCCAGTGGAAGGTGATGTGGTGGCTATCTGACTGAACTTCGGCTTAAAACTGGGGTTTGTAATCTGAAGTAGATACACTTTTTGTAATACTTGTTAAAATGATCTTTATGACCCGATGGCAATCAATTCTTATGTTCTTAAAATTGAACGAAACATATCCGCTATCTACAGCAGGAGTAAAACAGGGAAAACACCAACCAATAAAAATATTGTGTCACCAATTTCTAAACAAATCAATTCCTGTCGCTGTTCTGCCCACCTCCTGCACGTACATTTTACCGGCGTACACAGACTCTGATTCAGTGCATGTAGCCGAGCTGAGAGGGATCCAAGTCTGCTGGAGAATGCTTACCTGTCAAGTTTTGGCTTTGAAAATAAGGGAAGCCCACTACAGGCCATCCCACAACCCCAACCAAGCTCCAGTATCCCTTACATTTTAAGACCGATCTAAAATAAATTTAAAATAAACACTTTGGGCTCTAATTTCGTAGACCAGGCGCAAGCGCAGGCGCACCTGCCTGCGCCGGCCTTCACCGCGCGGACTGGGTGTGACCAGCGCACTTTGCAAGTTTCCTGCAGTGCCAAGAGAGGCGCACTCATGGCGCACAGGGGCGCAGAGGTTGCGCGTCCACGCCCACGTCTCTGCCTCTCCACGCATATCCAGAGAGGGAGGAGAATAGACGTGAGTGGGATTATCACAGACGATCGCCGTCTTCACCAATCAAATGAGCGCCTCTCCTCGCCTTTAAATGCGCTATGCCGAGGCGCAGCGCCTGATTGGTCTGAATGATCCCTGCTGCTGGAGACGGTCAGAGCAGCTGTCATTCAGCAGGAATGGACAGCGGGCGGCCACCGTGTGGGCCAGCTCGACAGATGTAATCTATTCCTTTGTCATTAATAGGAGTAAAAAAATAAGAGACAGTTACACCACAGCTGGCTTATCCATTCATAATACTTGTGATCCACCTGCATTCCTGGTTTGTCATCGCCAAATAGCAGAGCCTTTAGTGATACTGTATACTCTCCTGGTGTCTCCTCCTCATCCTCCTTGCAATGATGTAGCCTACTCTATCTTTTTAGATCATGTTAGAAATAAAGACTAAAATAGAGGAATATGGGAAATCACGGGTAAATCCTGAGTGACATACATTTATTTTCTTCCTTTTTCTTTTTTTTTTTTTTTTTTTTGAAATGAGAGAAGCCAGATATATACTCAGTATCAGATGTTAAGGCTGTTTATTGTTGACTTGTAAAATGTGCATCAAACTTCCAGCTGCCGCCAGGTTAAGTTTCCATGATGACAAACGGCTTTAATCCGACATCAGATGTGACGGACAGTTAATATGATACAAATGTATCTGCTGGTTCAGACGGTTACATCAAATAGTGATTGCTGTGATTGTTTATTGCATTAAAATGTGCCTGACACTCTGGAAACCTGGAGCGCGCGGCGCACATGTGCGCTTGTCACCAAATTACAGCTGCGGAGGGTGCGCCCGCCTGCGCCGAGGTTAGACCAGGTTGGAGAATGCTTACCTGTCAAGTTTTGGCTTTGAAAATAAGGGAAGCCCACTACAGGCCATCCCACAACCCCAACCAAGCTCCAGTATCCCTTACATTTTAAGACAGATCTAAAATAAATTTAAAATAAACACTTTATCTTTCTTGGTTTGTTCTGTTGATTCTAATCTCGCGACAGCTGCCACCCAGGCTACTGCAGGTGGATGTTCTCGCAAGGCTTTTTCTTCTTTGGTTTTACGGCGGTTGGCATCCATCATTTTGGAGCATTACCACCCCATTCAGGCTAGTGACAGAGTTCAGTCTGGAGAGGCAGAGGAATGTTTTGGTATTATATTGTTACACAAGATATTTACGGGAGAATACTAATACAGGAGGACGTCGGGGGAGAGGATAAAATACGTAAATACGGTAGTTTCATGGCCAAAACGGGAGACTTGACAGCTATGTGGTGAATGGAAGAGGTGGAAAGAGGAAAAAATCACCTCTTCCTTTCAGGTTAAATTAAAAATGCATTATAACTTGCATTACTGACATTTGAACCAAGTAAAATATTACTATTTTTTTGTTGTTATGCCTTACATCATATGTTACAGTAAAAAGGAATGATTACAGTAATCACCTTACTTTTGTAATGCATTACTCCCAACACTGCTCGTGACCGTACCGTAACACACAGATAATTGCACATTCATTACACAAAGGTAAAGTGATTCAGAGCCAAAACATTAGATAAGAAAAGTTTGACAGTGACTTTTAGAATTACAAAAGTTTGGCAGTAATGTTTCACAGATAAGGAGAATTAATCGACTTTTTGTATCAGGTGTGTTGTAACCATGATGTTGGCGAGACAAAATATCTTATGTACTTTGCTTGTGCTCGTGTACAATACACACCTGAAAATTAGACCTTTTTGAAATGCAAAAAGATATGCGTTACATATGAGAACTTAGAGTATGAAAAACTGGTCTGCACTCAACTGAGACAGAAGGGAAGATGTTGGCTACATCAGCGATGGTTATGTTTAATTAAAAGGATTTTGAAGGGAATGATATATAAGGTAAAAAAAAATATATTCATAATGCTTGCATGAAGGATATTTAGAGCTCCTTCATTATTCAGGCAGCTGGAACATCCCTCAGAGATGTTGGTCCATGTCTCCATCACAGCATCACACAGCTGCTGAACATCCATGAGGAAGGTTAGGGTCCTGCTCCATCACATCCAAAACTATTAGATTGAGATCTGGTGACTGTGGAGGCCACTTGAGAGAAGAAACCAGTGTAAGATGATCTGAGCTTCAAGACATGGAGGTGCTGAAGTCTCCATCAGAAGATGGCCTACTGTGGTCATGAAGGGATGGACATGGTCAGCAACAATCCTCAGGTAGGCTGTGGGGTTTGAACCATGCTCAGGGGGGACTAAGGGACCACCAGCAGCAGCCTGAACCACTGATCCAAGAGAGGATGGATCCATGCTTTATGATGTTCACACCAAACTCTGAGCCTACATCTGAATGTGGAGCAGAGATCCAGACTCAATCTTCTGTTGTTCAGTTGTTCCTGTTCTTAGCTGACAGGAGTGACACCTATGTTCTTCTGCTGATTTAGACCATCTGCTTCAAGACTGGACATGTTGTAAGTATAGAAATGGTCTTCTTTATACCTTGGTTGTCATTAATGGTTCTTTGAGTTCCTGTTGTCTTTCCATCATCTCCAACAACTCTGACCCTTCACCTCTAACCACTGACATCAACATGGCCCTTTGGCCCAGGAAACTGCAGCTCACTGGATATTTTCTCTTCTCCAGACCATTCTCTGCAAACCTTAGAGATGGTTGTGTGTGAATATCCCAGTAGACCAGCAGTGTCTGGCACCAACATCCTGATGCTCAGTTTGGACTTCAGCACCTGACCATGTCTACATGCATTGAGTTGCTGTCATGTAGTTGTCTGATAAGCAACTTGAAACAGGAGTTGAAGCTGAATATGTGGGTGACTGCTCCTTGCAGTGTCCACCTACTGATGAGATATTTCGGACTAAATTCTCGTTGCGATGGTTTCAGACATGGTTGAATCTGTTGACTGATCCCCTCAGATGTTGTGATTGAGTTCTTCTGACCGTCATAACTCTTCAGTGTGAGTCTGTGCACCTCTGCTGCTGCTGCCTAAAGTGTTAAAAGCCTTTGTCCTTTAAAAACTTGCTCTCAGAGATCCAGCGATCCATGACTCCTCATTTTCTTTGTTTTCGCCTCCTAACAATGACATCATCCATCTGAGGCGCTGCTCTGCACAGATACCTCCATCCTGACCTCTAATTGGACGGCAGTTTGTGGCGAGGGAACATTAGGCTGCATCCCTAAATGGCTTCTGTGGGCAACTGCACAGGACATTTAGTTAAAGTTGGTCATTCTGCGTCCCCAGAGAGCCCTAAAGAGTTTGCCACATCGCCTGGAAGAAAGTGCAAAGACATCCAGTGTGCAGCGGCTGACAGGATTGTTCACCGCGGTCCCTGGGCGCAGTCAGGATGGTGGAGAAGGCGGCGTGGAGCAAAGTAATGCCCCGCTGCATCCGCCTAATAAGCTGTAAATAATCGCTCTGCTCTTTTCTCTGTTCTCTGCAGCATAATAAGAAAACATTGAGCTGCTTCCAGGTCTCCTGCAGCTCGGGGAACGGCTCCCTCGTGGCTGTTCTCCTGTTTTCACCTCAACACAACATGGATGTGAATCACAGACGAGAGGCTGCAGCTCCAACAGTGAACCTTTGTGTCTGCGCTGAACCAATTACAACTCAAACTGAGGTCTTACTTTGGAGAATAATCAGGAAACATCACTTTGTGTCTGATTCACCTGTGACTGGACATTTTCAAGACTTTGAGAAGAAACAATGCGCAAGAGCTTACACGGCTGCTTTTTACTGTCAGCCATTAGAAAGAGTTTTAAACATGGAAGTGAAAGAGTCAAATTTTTAACTCTTTAAAATTTGAACTCTTGGGGCCCTAATTTCGTGGCACAGCGCAGGGGGCGCAGAGCCGGTGCACCCCGCGCAGTGTTAATTTCGTCCGGCGCACCGCCATGCACTGCCAGTTTGACAATTTGGTAGACCGTCTGCGCTGAGATGGGTGTGACGGCGCACCAGGGGGAGGTGACGGCGCACCAGGGGGCATTGTCGGCAGATTCATGTTGGCGCAGTAACAATTTCGTGCCAAAAACAGTCCAAAAAGTCAGCTGAAAGCTTGCCAGCTCCAACCCGGTCTATTCTCGGCGAAAGCAAAGCACACCCTCCGCAGCTGTAATTTGGTGACAGGCGCACATGTGCGCACACGTCAACAAAGCCTCAGAGGCTGGTTTCCAGAGTGTCAGGAACATTTTAATGCAATAAACAATCACAGCAATCACTATTTAATGTAACCGTCTGAAACAGCATATACATTTGTATCTATATTAACTGTCCCGTCACATCTGATGCCGGATTAAAGCCGTTTGTCATAAAGAAACTTAACCTGATGGCAGCTGGAAGTTTGATGCACATCTTACAAGTCAACAAAAAACAGCCTTAACATCTGATACTGAGTATATATGGCTGGCTTCTCTCATTTCATGAAATTCAAAGAAAAGAGGGAGAAAAAAGACGAAGAAAAAGGAGAAAATAAATGTATGTCACTCAGGATTTACCTGTGATTTCCCATATTCCTCTGTTTTAGTCTTTATTTCTAACATGATCTAAAAAGATGGAGTACATTATTGCAAGGAGGATGAGGCGGAGACACCGGGAGAGTATACAGTATATCACTAAAGGCTCTGCTAATTGGAGATGACAAACCAGGAATGCAGGTGGATCACAAGCATAAATGGAAAAGCCAGCTGCTGTGTAACTGTCTCTTAATTGTGTACTCCTATTAATGACAAAGGAACAGATTACATCTGTCCTGGGAGCTGGCCCACACGGTCGTTGCCCCCGATGCATACCCCAATGGCCAGTCCGTTCTCCCAGCTGCTGAAGTGACAACAGCTCTGACCGTCTCAGCTACCGGGTCTTTCCAGCACACTGTTTCCGCGGTGGCGGGGATCATTCAGACCAATCAGACGCTGCGCCTCGGCCGCAGTGCATTTAAAGGCAAGGAGATGCAGTTATTTGATTAGTAAAGACAACACTCGGCTGTGTTAAACCCACTCATGCCTTTTCTCCTCCCTCTCTGGCACTTGCGCTGAGGGGCAGGGACGGAGGCGTGGATGCGCTCCTCTGCGCCTCTCATGGCACTGCAGGAAACTTGGAAAGTGTGCTGGTCACATCCTGTCTGCTTGGCGCAGGCCGGCATAGGCAGGTGCGCCTGCGTCTGTGCCTGGTCTACGAAATTAGAGCCCTTAATCTGAATTCCAATGGTCCAGTACACCTGACAAAGGCTTCATAAAGACTTTTGTACTTAATGGAGACAAATATGGTAGGGATGCACTTGTGGTCTGGGCACCAATGAGTTTTCAGTTAAATTATTATTGATTATACTTCTATAAAATTATCACCATAACCATTCAGACACGAGGGCCCTCCTGAAACCAGATGTTGCATCTCAAGAGGCTACAAAAGGACAGAGAATAACTTTGTCTTCAGCAGAAACAAATATGAGGACGACAGGTCTATGGTTCATGGATCTGTCATTAACTTCAGTTCTTACTTTAGTCCACTTGTCTCCTCTTACCTCCCTTCCTTCACCCTCACATCCAACACAGCATCATGTGGATTTGCTGTTCATCATGAGACTGGGGTCCACATTCAAGATTTCCTGCTGCTTAACAGACGGTTTTTTCTTGCCACCATGATGGAGGGATTCATGATTGCTGTATGGATTCATGTTAGGTATTGGATGTATACATTTGTATTTATATGTATATGTGCATTTTATATGTATATATGTATCTATGCACATACTGTATATGAACCCATAAAATGAAGAATTTTATTCTCTATTGAAAAGTGTCTTGAGATAACACTATGAATTGGCACTATAGAAATAAAGATTAATTGATGATTGATTAATTGATAAAGTCAGTCCATCATCAACAAACAAACAAACAAGAAAACAAAAAATAAACTAACTAGAAAAAAATCTACCAACAAACTAACAAAGACATTAACAATCTAAAAACAAACACACTAACAAGCAGACAAACTAACAAACTAAAAAATTACAGACTAACTAGTAAAAAAAACAAGTACCAAGTGGCTTAGAAGTTAACCTTTCTGGCAGAGGTAATGACCTGCTGGTTAAACTGCTGGTTGTTGGATTACTGGTTCAGGGCTCAGTCTGTATGTGGTGGGTCTTTGTGTGAATGTGACTCCGGCTGTCTGACTGCAGAGACGACTTCAGTGTTTCATCGTTGGCCTCAGATTAGAGCTGAGGACACAAACTTTCCTGCAGACTCTTATTGTTTTAAGGAAAACTTCAGACCATCCATTCTTTATTTTACCTTCAGTTGGACTTAGCCTGTGGTAAACTGCTGTTTGCTCATCTGTCTGCAGACTCACTGATGTCCAAACAAACCAAAGAGCTTCTTCTGAGGATCACTAAATCACATTCAGCTGCTCAACGATGGAAGCATTTTTTATTGTCTGCTCTGAAACTAAGAGACAGATTGTTTGACCTGCCGATGAATAATAAACGTCACTTTAACAGTCAGTATCATTTTAAAGTCATTACAGGAAATCAATAGGACTTTATTAACAGCAGATTTATGCTGTGAGAGAGCAGAGCTCAGCCTGCAGATTGGCACCCAGAAATGGATTCAGATTCATTAACAGTCTGAATGTCAGGCTTTAATTCTTACTTTCATTCTCATCTCTTTAATTCTTTATACTTACGTGCACACAGGGGTCACAAAAACTCCAGACTTTGGCTTCATATTGTGCCACTGGGATCTTTAACACTATCATAAACTGAAGATGAAGTGAATAACTCCTTGGCAGCACGGTGGACCAGCGGAAAGACTCAGGGCATTTTCACACCAACCACATTTAGTGCGCACCAAAGAAGTTTTGGGCCAGGGTTTTAGTACGTTAGTGTCAATGTGAGTCTAACCACCGCACTTTGGTGCGCTCCAAATCAGCCGGTCCGAGACCTCCATGAAAGGGTGGTCTTGATCCGCTCCATCTCCCCACATTTGGTGCGGTTTCACTGGTGTGAAACAAAGTGGTCTGAACCGATCTACTTTTGATGCACTACTTCCTGTTAATCCCGCGGTTGAATCTTTTGCTTACTCAATTTGTCGATTTGTTTATTCTGGTTGAGGATTACGATGATTTATGAGGGTCCAGAAGGTCGTTGATGCTGTCTCAAACACGATACAAAAAACACATTTGAAGGAAAATGTAGAAGAGAGGGAAATGTAAACATTGGTTGTCTGGTGTAGGAAATGGTTGGTAGTCTCTTCTTCGTTCTCCTCTGTAGCAGGTTTGGTAACCAGTTACATGCATATCGCCCCGTGCTGTTTCAAACTGAGTAAATACACCAGTGGGTCCAGGCGCAGTTCGATATTGCCAGTGTGAATGCAGGCCAGCGGGAGAGGGGGAGGGGGGCGAAGCCATGGCAAAGTGCACCGCAGCACGGTTTGAAACAAGCTGACCTTATGTGAAAACGCCCTAAGAAAGCAGTCCTTATCAGTTTAAAACATGCTAAAGTCTTTAAAAACAGGACTCCTGGAGGATGAGTTAAAGGGAGAAAAGGAGCTCTGACCCCCCTGCTCTCTCTCCTCTCAGATTCATTTCTGATTTATTTCTCACCTCCTGCAGAGTGTGTCAGGTGCAAACATGTCTGAAGACTCCACCAGTGTAATTAGAGCCTCGTGTACTCCTGACATAATGAGATCTCAGGAACAAACACATTAACTGCTCCTCTAATGAAGATCCTCACTGGATCTTTGACTGAAAATAACCAAACTAACGTCTGCCGTGACCTTTTCAATTCTTCTGAAAGCATGTGAGAAACTACATCTGAATAAGACTGTTGGTTCTGAAAAAACACTTTTTATAGTTGAATTTCTTCAGGGTAAAGATTCTCACATGCCCTTGATGAACTTTATGAGCAACATTTAACTTTGGTTACTTCAGGGTGTTTTGCATGTCAGGGTGTCAGAGCAGATAGTGGAGCTTTAATAATTGTCAAATTCACCCTGTTGATGGTGTGGTCCTTGCTCGTGAAGTGGAGCTTTAAGCAGAATTTCAGGAGTGGACCACAACTCAACCATGCCTCTTCCTGTGTTCCTATAAATTCTAACCGACCATTCCCCTCTTGTTTCCATGTTGAAAACAGATTTATAGGTTTTTGTTCAGGAACAGTAACATGTTGACATAGAGGGAGAGAGATGCGCCGTTTAGAAGCAGCGGTCGGAGCGGAGGAAAGTAAAGACGACATAAGAGAAACTGCAGTATCGATCTCATCACGCTAGTATCGATCCGATACCAATACTCAGCTTGGTATCAATACTATCGATATTAAGATCGATACGCCCACCCCTACTCGATGCACCCCTCCCTCCCTCCCCTTATTTAAAACTTCTTTCTGCCTTCCTTCCTCAGGGCCTTAAAGAGGGGGTTCGCCGTGCCCAGGAGCTACGGCGAATTCCCCATGAAGTTTGCCCAAACCGTTATTCGCTTCACCTACCTACTATGTTATTTGTTATCCACTGTACGCAGTAAATAATTGTCAAATTCACCCTGCTGATGGTGCTGTCCTTACTCGTGAACAGGACGTAAAATAAAACCAAAGCAGTCAGTTTTGTTGATTCAGGGTGGTGGGCCGTCCTGAGAGCCTCTCCCTAAATGTGTCCCTGTACAGTGATGATGAGGCTCTCAGGTCGTATCAGCCGTCTATCCATCTGTCTGTCTTTCTGGAGACGTGGAGGACAGAACATCTCTGTGCTCATAAACACTCCGTTTTTGCTCCTGCAGATCAGATTAATATCATCCACAAAACAACAGTGCAGGTGAACTTCAGCGGCAGGTATCGTCTGTTTAAATCCTTCAGATCTCTTTTATTGTTTTGTTCATTACTCAGAGGGAATGGCCCAATTACACGCTTTAATTTGTCAGTAAACACACAAACATGCGCGTATCCTCCCCATCGTGCACTGCTCTCTGCTTCTCCTCGAGGTGACTAATTTAATCCTGTGATTTCCTGACCTTTGCGGCGCTGTTTTTCTGACGGTAGTGATTTCCTGTCCCTTCGTCTCAGTGCTCACAGCAAACCGAGCATTCACAGCATTTCTGCTTTTTGTCCCGGCGCTCGAGAAGATGTGCATTGAGCTGTGCACTGATCCTCCACAGTGACAGAGGGGTCAATCTGAGCACAAAGGTGAGCGAGGGTGTGATTCAAGGTGGGCTGAACAGGAGGAGATTTCATCAGTCACACGTTTGATTTGAATTTTAAGGAGCAGGAGACTCTTAAATTGTGGACCCAAAAGCTTAAGACTGGAGGCAGAGTAAAGCTGCTTTCACACCAAACGCGACTTCACCCGTTTCCCACTGCTTGTGTCGCATGTCCATAAATATCACATTTTGGTCACCGTGGCTGTGGCTCAGTGACGTCATGTCCGCTCGAGTTTCACCGTAATCATATCGTATATCATATGATAGGATGTGTAAGCCGACATTATTCCAACTGTATCCTTTTCCCTCACTTACCAACCACAAAACACTGCAGTTGATGCCCTGCAGCAGCATCCTCTGTCAGTTTTCGGCAGTTCGTCAAGGTGGAACTAATGTACTCACTGACTAATGTTTTCTACAGGGACACGGATTTTTCCTCTGTAGTCCAGAATAAAAACTGTCTGTGACGGGTACTGTCACACATGCACACACAGCTGATTGGCTGTTGCCACACAGTCTCACACGGCATCACCTGAAAAGATCAACTTTTTCAACTTTGGCATCAAGTGACGACTGAAGCAGTCGCCTTGAACGCTGCAAACGCATTGTCAGAGGGTTAGCCCTGCCCTATTGCAGCTACATTGACTTTGCATGGAGAGTGATCAAGGAGAATGCTCATGTAGGAACCTTAAAAGTGTAACAATTAGATTTTATTGACAAGGAGACCAGAAGGGGAAAAGGGAAAGAATCCAAGGTCCCTGGGTGATGATCTCTGAAGAGAGTGGGGATAAAGGTGGTTGGTGTGCTGGGGGCTCCTGAAGGCAGTGTGGAGAAGCACAGGGTAAGACATGGAGCAAAAATCCAAGAAAGCACTGAGCATAGGCATAAGACTAAAAATCCAAACAGGGAAAAATGCTGTAAGCTCAATTCTATAAAGAACTAGAGACTACAGAGTTTGGCTAACAAACCACAGGAGATGTGGAAATCATCTAGCACTGGAATAGAGTTTACACAAGGCCAAATTTGGCTGAATCAGAAGAGTTTTAGTTACGTTTTAGCCTCCAGTTTACATGGGAATTGTGCCTGGAGTGGCTTTTGAAACTTTTGAAGCCAGGGCCCAGGGTGGAAAGGTTTCAAAACGCATCGCCTCCTGGCTTCATGTTAACGGGATTCAGCGCTTCAGAGTGAAACACTGATGTCACCACATTTGCATTACTCTTTCACATAAAGGCTGCTCACACCAGGAACAACAACATCTTTGGCCGTCTACAGAGTAAAATGTGTGCTGCTTACCGTGCTCGGTTTGTTATCCAGACAACACTATCCAGACAGATTTGTTGTCCAGAAAAGAAACTCCTGCATCTTCGTGCGTCTACTCAACATTGTTGTTTGTGAAAAGTTTTTCTTCTTCATACGTGTGATGTAGCAGCGCTGTTTCTCTGCAAACCTACATCGCCATCTACTGAACTGGCATGTACGCCAAGGCATTTTCCGTTGTTCTGTAATCTCCATGTAAACCCATTTTTAAAGAATACTGTGTGCATGTGAAGAAGGATTTAAGTATTTATTTATTTGAGTATTATTTTTATAGTATTAGTTTTTAATAGTCCTAGTTTATTTTTTTAAAGACTTTATTAATGTTTCACTGTAATTTCTTGTGTTTTTATGTGATGTTATTTCTTGTTTTATGTAATGTAGAAAAGCCCAACCAGGGACAGGAGTTGAGAATTAGCCTTGGCTATAAACTCCACTGGCATGGCATCAGCTGCAAATAGTTTTTTGTGACTATGTACAATTGCAATGTCTCTGCCAAATAAACAAATAAAAAAAAAAAAAAACATGGATTGCTTTTGGAAAAGCAAAGGAAGAACCTTTGTGTTTCAGGTAGGAGAGTCTCAAAGGCAAAGGATCAGGGGAACAAAAACTCCTCAGAGGCAAAAACAGTCAAAAAATAAAAAAAATAAAGGTTGAGAAGGGGGTATTCTCACAGAAATGCCTTTGTCACTGCATTTCACAGGCTAATTTAAAGCAGCACAACGGAAGATCCTCGCTTAACCGCAAAGAGAATTCAACTACCCATGAGCTCTAGCGCGCGCCTACTGTCATAAGGATACAGATCTGCCGGTCGCATGCATTTGTTTTGCAGGCGAATCACAGAAGCCAGGACTTCGCTCAAAAGTATTCTTATGTCTTCAGCGGCTGTTCGCAGGAGTGATAGCGACGGGTAATGTATTTATTTTTGATTAAAAGACGATGTTAAAAATCAAGTTCAACTTGGTTTTATTACCGTGAAGTCGCCCCCGTCCTGTTGAAGCGATTAAGTGAATAAAAGTAAAGACAACGACGAGCTGGCGATATCACACACTTGAAATAGGTCTAAACCAAACTACATACTGGTACGTTCTGGATTTGTTGTGTTGTACTCTTTTCCTGTCAAGTTTTTTTGAGGAACTTCGTCATAAATTAGTCACCCAACATACCTGATAGTAGTCGGACATCCCTCCTCATCTTTTATTTCACGCCAGCGAGTGAACGCCGAACCGATGTTTATTCTGGTCCGAGCATTCAGCTTGTTTTTCTCTCGCTTTCTTTGATTTGTATCCTCCGACAAAACTTTTCTCTTCTTTTGTTCTTTGTTGCCGCTGCCATTACAGCTCCGCGATTGGCTTTCGCCGAGACTTTAAACGAATCGGGAATCGGGGGAAGTGACGTATGCCGTAAAGCAGTCCAATCGTGTAGTTTTTTAGTGTGGCAGGGTTCCCACCATCCACCTCGAAGTTACATAGCGCCAGTGAAAGGGATACAGACCACGACAGAGGTGTCATTCAACTCATTGTAAAGTGGTGGACCATCACAATGAATATCGGAGGGTTATATTATGTTTGAAAAACTACATAGTGTTGGTTTAAGGAAGCAAAGATTTAAAAGCTTTTTCCGTAGTAAAAGTTTAAACTTGAAGCCCAGATCAGATCAGTCCCTGTCTGATATCACAACAGTAAACAGAATCATCTAATACTAGATCACCTTGTGCTTGCTGAGTTAAGATTTGCAGATAAATTTATTCTCTGGCAGCATTTTTGTCCAACATAAACAGCACTCTCTGTCTTTCTTCTGCAGGAGCCTTGGTTTAAAGAATGACTAAGGCTTATGTGTCGGTGTTTTCAGCCCTTTCATAAATAACAGAAAGTATCTGAAGCATAAAGAGTAAAATGTTGACAGCCTCAGAGCAGAATCAGGAGCTTCTGACTTGAATGAAATCTCTCTGCATTGTCTTCATCTCTGCAGCCTCTGCTCTCTGAATGGATCTTCTGACTCAAAACTGCAAATCTGATCCTCCCACTGATTCGAGATCCTGCAGTGTTTACCTCTATGTTCATCCCTCCTCTTTATTATGTCTGTGGCACGCTGTCACAATCAGATCATAGCAGGGGATGTGAAATCAGGACTTTATCTGCCTTGTCATGCATGCACACGAGAGCAGCATGAATGAAAAGAGAACTCAGAAGCTGCACGTCTGCAGAAGTTAACCAGCAGAAACCTTAAGAGAATAAACCTTCAATCAAACATGATGACAGCTTTAAGGATGATTTTGTCCTGATCAGGTGTGCAGTGAAGTTTGATGGCAGTATCTGTGATTTAGATCCATTTAACTCACTGTGCAGGTAAGAAGGTGCAAGAGGAGGAACCCGGGGCAGCTAAGGTAAATTGGAAGGACACGCAGCGCATAAAGCAACACATTAATAAATATGGACAAATATTCTGATGCTTTTAAGGAGTCACCTTAATACAGAACTTAACCTTTAGGTTTTAAGTAAATTTGATTTACAAAATATGTTTGTAGAAATTAGAAGTATCACGGAACTTATCGTCGTTGCCACTAACAACTTATTTATTGAACTGAATTTCAGGAACATTTCTGACAGTAAGGTTGTGATTTTTTATTTTCCTTGTTTAGAAATATGTTGGAAGCATTTAAACAACAAAAAAGTTGAACTGCATCTTCACTGTGCATGATATAACCACATTATTATTCATTTGATTTGATTTGATTTTAATAGAGAGCTACCTTCATTGCATAGTTAGATCAGCAACATTTGTTTAAAGTAAAATAATAAGGGAATTTTTTTAATTACAAGAACATATGACTACTGACATGAAGTATTTCTCCGTCTGAACTGCACAGATATGTCTGGACAGAGGGGAAAATAGAGTCTTGTGTATTGACATTTGTCTACAGTTTTAAGTGAGCAACTATTTTAGCTTTGCATCTATCAGTAATGACATTCACACTGGGGTTGGACTGAACAAAACTTTTTGTGCAAGTAAGTGTAGCAGTGAGCTGTGATTTTTCAATCAGAGAGAGAGAACACGTCTTATATCACAGATTAAAAAAAGATATATTATTGTCTTAATCAACATTTTGCTTAAAAGTGCTATGAGGAGATTCTATTTGCAGCATTAAGACTCTGCTACCCATGAGCACATGTGGCGACTGTCGTAATGCTGCATTCCAGTAACCTCGGAAGTGGGAGTGACATCATCTCCAACTTATCGGCGTTCCAGTTGAAGTCGAAAATAAACATGCCGATCTACCAGGCTATTGTTAGCTGTTGTTAGCACGCCCTGCGTTGTTGTTCACAAACACCACATGTAGAATTTGATTATCACTATGGCAGCATTTTTGTAAATATAAGTCTAACAATACTATGTATACAGCTGATCTACAGCGACACACCCCAGTCAGAAGTGCAAATAAATTGATTATTACAGGAGCTAAATAACTGGTCACACTGGGTTTCACCGAGTTCCCAGTAGGAAATTCCGACTTCGGGGAACTTTCTTGTTGCAGTTTCCTACTTGGAACCCGGAAATTCCTACTTCTGACTACAACTGGAACGCACCAAAAGACTTGATGCTAAGAATAATGCAGCTCGGACTTTCCTCAGAACTCTGCATTGCTTTACAACTTCTTTTTTCAACTACTTACAGGATGCAAAGTGACGAGGTAATGTATCTCTTCCAAGTTACGTAGCGGTAGTTTTTGATGTGTGACAACAAGCAAGTTTTGGAAAACTTCGTAAAAGTTTTTGTCACTTTTGTCCAGAGCAGACTCAAGTTAAGACTGAAGCAGGCAGGAGACTTGTAGAGGGAAACTGAAGTCACACACTCAGTTTAATCCATTTTTATAGAAATTCTCAACTGTTTTGTTTAATTAAGATTCTCTTTAAGCCTGCCCATAGTTTTTGGTGATTAAATGTTTTATAGTGGTCAAATTGCATATATTAGTTGGCATCATTTGTAAAAAAAAAAAAAAAAAAAGGTTGAATGGTACTTTTCAAAAAAAATGTATACTTCAAAGTAATGTATTTATTGATGAATGAATTTAAATCTGTCACTGCTGAAAGCTTCACAGTGAGTTAAACTCTGATATAAACTCTCTTCTCCTTCTTCCATGTAACATCTAATTAATTCTTATTCAGAACAGAGAAAATAAGAATAACAGATTTTTATTCACCTTTAAAGGTTTGAAAAATCACAAACATCTCATGCACTAAACTAGGCCATGTTTTGGTGCCTGGCTGTGGAAAATGAGTCTGATTATCAAACCATGAAGCAGCTTCCTCTCTCTGTTGGTCCCTCTTTGTTCAGGGAGCTTCCTGTGGGGGGTATTTAACCAAAGGTCTGTCTGCACCGATGGCCTGCTCTGCACGCAAACAAACCAATTTCATCTCTGATTTAAAACTCCAAAGTGTTTGTCGTGTCTGTAAGGTTCATTATCCTAGCTGATTTAATCCTGTTATGATCACAGAGATGGTGTGTTCACTGACTTGATTAAAGGAGGAAATCAGCGTATTGAGATCTTTGGAACATCACTGATTTGTGCTGCAGAGCTTCTTCTGCATCTTTGTGCTTCATTTAAAGAAATTATTTGCATCATCATGTCATCAAGGTGGTGTTATGAAAAATCCTAGACCTTAGGCTATGTATTACGGTGGCCGACAAGGGCATACGCGCCGCAAACCAAAAAAAGGCGACACAAACGATCAAAACACTGCAAACACAGAAATGATGCAAACACATTAAACAAATGCAACTGAGAAATGCTGCACCAAAAAACACGATGCATTCACAGAAACGCTGCAAAAGCAAAAACATACAAACCGACCAAACAAATGCAAGCTAGAGACGCTGCAAATTCACAGAAGGTCGCCAGGCCACTACGGGGGGCTGACTACAGACATTATATACGTAGACGCCTCATTATGGCCTGGAACGTAATCAAGCGTCATCGCCATATTGGATGGGCCTCTTCACTCCGGTCTAGCACCAGATACAAGTGGAGTGAACGCATTTATGCTCGTATTTTGTGTAGCTTAAATTGACAGTAAACAGCGCAATATTGAAAGCAGATGACTTTATTTAGTTTTATTCCAACACAGCTGAGTAAAAATGTATTTAAAGTTTAATACTAATGTCAACGTGATATAAGATGTCTGGTTTGTGTGTGTGTGTGAGCGCATGTAAGAGGCGTCTACGTATATAATGTTTATGGTCAGCTCCCCCTAGTAGCCTGGCGACCTTCTGTGAATTTGCAGTTTGCAGCGTTTTGATCGTTTGTATTGCGTTTTGGCCGTTTATGTCACATTTTTTTGTTTGCGGCACGTATGCCCTTGTTTGCACAAATACTCTGACTTAAAACGCAAAGATTTTTCCTTTGCGTATTCTAACTTAATCCGCATTCAGTGGAGACACTAGAGATGAATGAAACTGCTGTAGCATGCATGCTGGTTCAGTAGATGGCAGTGTAGGTTTGCAGAGAGGCAGCACTGCTACAACACACGTATGAAGAAGAAAAACTTTTCATAAACAACAACGGTGAGTGGACGCACAACGATGCAGGAGTTTCTTTTCTGGACAACAAATCTGTTCGGACAACAAATCTGTCTGGATAGTTTTGTCTGGGTAAAAACTAAGCACGGTAAGCAGCACACACGTTACTCGGTAGACGGCCGAAGCTGTTGTTCCTGGTTCCTGTTGTTGTTCACAGACTTCATGTGAAAGAGTACTGTGCATGTGGTGATGTCAGTGTTTCACCTTGAAAGGCTCTGATTTTTGTTTACGTGGAGCTGCATGAAGGAGCATTTTGAAAACTCTCCACTCTGGACCCTGGTTTCACAAGTTTCCAGATTTGGGCAGTCCGCATAGAGTTCCCATGTAAACGCAAGGCCAAAAAGCAATGGAAAGTTATCGTATTTGACCGTTTTAGGCCTTCTGTAAACGGCCCCTCAAACACAAGTCCATGGGGCCCATCAGGCCCCCAGCCTTCATCCATGCACCCCTGTGTGAAATCAGACCCAAAGCAGCTGGACCCAGGAAAAGTTCTCTTCTTCTGAAGCGCAGAGGCAACTTTATGTGTGTAGAGTTTATGATATTTCAGTTTCATAATTGGTCTGTATGTCTGCAGGCCCCCCTAAAGGTCACTGCTCTTATGTGTTTTTCCCACAGTCTGAAAAAACTCACACAAAGGTCACTGATATCAGATGAAGAGAAACCTGAGCTCTTATATCACAGACGCTTTAAAGCAGCCAGATCTGGACTCTTATGGTTTTATCAGAGCTCTCTGTGTTGATGGGCAAAGACAGAGGGAAGTGCTGATTGATTTTCAAACTTTTCTTTGTGCCAACAGTCAACTGTCGCTCTGTGAATCTGCAGTTTTCATTTATTTATGTCACAGATCCACATGATCAGAGCCTCAGCTCATGGCGTCTACGGCCGGGAGACTTCCACTGCTCTCCTGACCTTTCAAGTGTTTGCAGAGCAATAAAAGCACAAACACGTCAGGACAATTTCACTGTAATAAGATGTTTTAGCTGGCATTGTTCCAACTGTATCCTTTAACTTACTGACCAACAGTGCTAATGTGCTCACTGACCAATGTTGGTTCACAGGGACATGGATCGTCTCTGTGAACCAGAATGAAAACTGTCTATCACAGGTACCGTCACACACCCATTCAACCAGGGGTGACCAGTTTATTGCGCCCTTATTGTTCCTGTGTAAGTCTTCATATTATTGTTTAATTTAATATTATTGTTTAATTATTGTTTAAAAAGCTTCTTGTGCCCCTTTGCCAGTTAATGTGATATTTACAGAAGTTTGTGTCTGTTGCTCAGAAATCTTTTCATTCTCAAGTATCAGAGGTCAAGACTTAAAATCTCTGTTTTAATCATGAGTGCCGTTTTGCTGATGTTTTATTAACCCTGTGGAGCTCAAACATTCATCAGGTCATTCATGAGCTCCAAGTATGTCAGCATTCCAGGAAGGATGTCAAAAACACAAAAACAACAGCAAACACCACAAGTTCTCCGGAGGAGGCAGGTTTCTCTCACTCATATTCCATCAGCTGCTTCTGCTTTATTATTCCTGCCTGCTTATCTCTGTGTTTTTAACTTGAGCTCCATATTCTCTTACAGGGCGAGTCGTCTGACTGACAGCAGGTTATATTATATTTCATTACTGCGCTGCGGGAAGGCGGTGAGATAGGACTGTAATCGGGACAGGCGGGGGCAGCTGATAGGAGCAGGACGATAATCTATAACCCATTTCTGAGCTGCAACACTTGTTCGTGTGGATTTGGATAAAGACACAAGAGAATCTATTTAAGATGGCTGCTCGGAGGAAAGTTGGAAACACTGAAGCGAGGGGAAGGAGAAATAAATCTGAGCTGTGCAGAGCGTCAGGTCAGGACAGAGCTCAGTGATGTGATATCTGGCAAAGACACTGACTCTGGGCCTCAGCACATGTCCATTACAGGTGATTATCAGATCAGCCCAAAAGCACAGTGAATAGTTTTGGGCTGATAATCTGATAACGAATCTGATAATCTGATAATGAACTTCATATAGCGGCACTCTGGAGGAACAGGTCAAACTGTAGAGTGGGCAACGTAGAAGACTGATCGATGTGAATGAGTCAATTTAATATGTTTTTATTCAAACAAAGCACTGCGGTCCATCAAGACAAAAACCTCTTGCCACAAGAACAGTTTCTTCTCCTCTGCTGCATCACTGCTGAACACTGTCCATGACCCCACTGTCCATACAGCTGATATAGAGCGACACACCCAGTAAGAAGTGCAAATAAATGGATTAATATAGGAGCTAAAAAACTGTTCACACTGGGTGCATCCATCTTCGATGGTCAACTCGGGGTTGGCCGGGTTTCACTGAGTTCCGAGTAGGAAATTCCGACTTCAGGGAACGTTCCAGTTGCAGTTTCCTACTTGGAACTTGGAAATTCCTGCTTCTGACTACAACTGGAACGCACCAAAAGACGTGACCCAAACTAAAGTGTGTGTTTGTTGTGATGCTAATGAATGCAGCTTGGACCTTCCTCAGAACTCTGCAATGCTTTACAACTTCTTTTTTCAACAACTTACAGGATGCAAAATGATGGGGTAATGTATCTCTTTCTAGTTACGTAGCCGTAGTTTTTGATGTGTGATAACAAGCAAGTTTTCAAAACTTAGTATTGTAGTTTTGTAGCCGGCTATATATCTCTACTTACAGCCCTGTGCTCTAAGACGTGTCCGAATAATATAAATTTGCTGTAGTTATAATTGTCTTGTTCCCAAAGTTGAGTATCCAGACCGCGAAGCTAAGGAATAGCATTTATAGATTTATATAACATATTTTGATGCTATAAACTCATCTTAAAGTGTGAATTTCAATCAGGCATATATCTAAAAGTGAGACTTCTTTGTAATTACTTAGAAACTCCTCACAGTCCCTTTAATAAGAAATGATTCCCTTTAAAAGATTCTATTTGTATATTATACATGTTAAATGTGGAAAGTGGGGTTGGCGGAAGGTTTACAGACACATTTGTTTTTCTAGCTGCTATAAGTGATTGAGAGTAGCGGGAACATGGCTGGATGTCAAGTGTCTGAAGGGGTACAGGCTGCGAAAGGTTTGGGAACCAAACATTAACCCACCTGTGACATGGAAATAACTGTATATTTTTTAGTCTATTTTTTTTTCTGATAATTCTAATCTATATTTTGATATCTGATTATTCTATTTACAATGCATGCGCCTTTATCTTTTATTATTATCTTTTTACTTATTTGTTTATTTGTACTTTGCATCAACAGCACCAGAGCAAATTCCTTACAAGTTTAAAAACCTACTTGGCAATAAACCTGATTCTGATTCTGATTCTAAGAAAATGTCCGGAAGTATTTTTAAAACGTAAACTGCTTTTCTGTGCAGTGTTAGCATCACTTTCATTCCCGTCTGTCAATTTAACTGCAGGCTAATTTACACTCACTAACTCCATCAATAATTTAGCAAATTTTGGAAAAGTACATGGAACTGAAACCACCATGTTTGAAGCTTCCCACCAGTTCCACGCTTTTCTGAACACATTTAAAAAAAAAAAAAAAAAAATCCATAACATGTGAAGGTAAACTTCCAAAGCTGTATATGCTGCACAAACAAATGAGCAATGATGAGACAAGGGAGTGAAGTTGGTAAGGAAAACTGACAAACACTGCCAACCTGCACTGTTCATGCTCTCTCTGAAGTGAGGGATGGGCAGCTTTTGTCACACACAGGGCCTCGATAACACTGTCCTGCCAGAAAGAAACATTCAACAAAAATCTGAAAGAAAAGAAAAAGACTATTAAAAATATCTGACAAAAAAACAGAGCATGTAACCACCATATTTAGGACCTGAAATATCTTATAGTATAGTGATGGTTTATTGTTCAAATCATTAGCAAGTCATTTTATTTCTCAAATCAGTGCTTCCCAAACTTTTGATCTCAAAGGAATTCTGAGTGTGAGGAATTGGGGCCTTGTATTGGTCTTAACCTGGGGCCTCATAAAGATAAAATCCCCCTGATCATGCCACTGTCCTGCTTTAAAAGTTTGCAGTGTGTCCATGTCTGAGGTGCAGAGGCTCCTGAGAGCAGAGCCTCAGTAATCAAACCTGGATGGAAATAGGCTGTTAAAGTCTGATGAAGCGAAGCTGCTGTTGATAAAGAAGAGAATATTAAAATAGTGGGTGTTCAGGAGAGGATATTAAACATGTCCAGCTCATCAGAAGTTTACAGTCAGGTAATATCCACACTACTGAACACTCCACAGCCTCTCAGAGAGATATTAGAGAACACTTTGGTTTGATTTGTTCATTTCTCCAAATGCTGCTCGCTCCCACACTTTATTGTTCTGCTGCATTCTTATTGCCTGGACGCAGTAATAAGGGACGCTTTCATATCCTGGTGGCTTTATTGTAGAGTTAGTGATTTATTTATCCTCCTTCATGGGATTGGTTCACCTCAGACTGTGATCAGACAAGTTAACAAACTCTTCTCCACTTCAATATCTCCGCATGGATTAGCTTATCTTTTGCTCTAAAACAGACTTTGGAAGATGTGGGAAAATATCTGAACAGGTTTTGGGTTTGTTACCATCAAGAGGGGTAACCCTGACAGTCCCCCCAGGTCTGAGTGTGGTCCACTGTCTGAAACTGTAATGCCAGACTGTCATTGAATGCATCAGTGTTTCTCCAGCTCTGTGCCTAATGCTGCGTTCACACTGAATGCGACTTCGTGATCAAAATAGCATTGCCCACTGAAGTCACATTGCATGTCCATAAATACTTCACTTTGCGGCTGTACATTGACTTTGCGTGTAGAGTGATTGAGTGACTTTTGGTGCGTAGGCAGTGCACCTTAATGCTGTGTTCACACCGCAAGCGACCCAGCTACCAAAATTGCATCGCCCACTGGAGTATTGTTGCGCGTCCATAAATACCTCATTTTGGTCACCGTTGCCGTCGCTCGCTTTTTTTTTATTTTTTAACAAACAATGAATAACAAACTTAGAGGTTCAAACTTGAAGTTTGAGGAAGAAGCACAACAGATAATTCATCAGATCATTGAGGGGAAACATAAGCTCCAATAAAACCAGCATGTTGTGATAAATTGACCAGCAAGTCGACCATTTCACTGGGCATGGAAAAGAAAAAACCTCATACCATCACAGCAGACTAATTTAACCAGCTTCTGCTTCAGAAAAATCCCCCTCATCTATGTAGAAGCATGCCCAAACTCAGCTGTAAGTCCTTTTAGTTAAAGAAGATGAACTTAAAAAAAGATTTTAAAGGGACTGTGAGGAGTTTCTAAGTAATTGCAAAAAAGTCTCACTTTTAGATATATGCCTGATCGAAATACACACTTTGAGATGAGTTTTATAGCATCTAAATAGGTTATCTATAAATGCTATTCCTTAGCTTCTTGGTCAGGTCGGACAGGACTAGGCTAGACTGGACTGATCTGGATACTCAACTTTGGGAACAAGACAATTAAAACTAGAGCAAATTTATATTATTTGGACACGTCTTAGAGCACCAGGCTGTAAGTAGCGATATATAGCCAGCTACAAAACTACGATACTGTTTTCCAAAACTTGCTTGTTGTCACACATCAAAAACTACCGCTACGTAACTAGAAAGAGATACATTACCTTGTCGCTTTGCATCCTGTAAGTTGTTGAAAAAATAAGTTGTAAAGCAGTACAGAGTTCTGAGGAAGGTCTGAGCTGCATTCATTAGCATCACAACAAACACACACTTTAGTTTGGGTCACGTCTTTTGGTGCGTTCCAGTTGTAGTCAGAAGTAGGAATTTCCGAGTTCCGTTTAGGAAACTGCAACAAGAACATTTCCCAAAGTCGGAATTTCCTATTGGGAACTCGGTGAAACATCGCCAACCCCGAGTTGACAATCAAAGATGGATGCCCCCAGTGTGAACAGTTATTTAGCTCCTGTAATAATCAATTTATTTGCACTTCTGACTGGGGTGTGTCGCTCTAGATCAGCTGTATACACAGTATTGTTAGACTTATATTTACAAAAATGCTGCCATAGTGATAATCACATTCTTCATGTGATATTTGTGAACAACAACGCAAGGCGTGCTAACAACAGCTAACAATAGCCTGGTAGATCGGCATGTTTTTTTCAGACTGGAGCGCAGCATTACGACAGTCGCCGCGCATGCGTATGGGTAGCAGAGTCTTTGCGTCGCTAGATTCTCCTCAAAGCCCCTTTAATATACAAAAGTACATGCATTCACATTATGACATGTTCAAAGTCAGTCAGAGAAATTATATTCAGGCTAGTAAGTCAAACTTCATCATTCATATACTGTATGTACTCAAGTTTGGTTTCAGGACAGCCAGAATTAGATTTTTGTCTAAAAGTGTGAATAATTTTTTAGTTTGGAGGTAAAATTAATTTTTCCAGCATTTAAAGCCGGGGTTGGCGGTTTGATTTAGATACACTTTTTTTAATACTGGTTAAAATGGTCTTTATGGCCCAATGGTAATCAACTCATAATGTGTTATTAAAACAGAGCGAAAAATATCCGCTAACTACAGCAGGAGTAAAACAGGGAAAATCCCAACCAATAATCATGCCGGGATTTAAACCAATCAAATCCCGGCGCCATTCTGCCCGCCTACTGCGCGTGCATTTTCCCGGCGTGCACAGACTCGGTGCGTGTAGCTGAGCTCATACGTATCAGAGTCCGCCGGAGAATGCTTACCTTTCAAGTTTTGTCTTTGAAAATGAGGGGAGCCCGCCGTGAGCCGTCCCACAACCTCAACCAAGCTCCAGTATCCCTCACATTTTAAGACAGATTTACAAGAAAACTAAAATAAACTCTTTGTTTTTCTAAGTTTGTTCTGCTGCTCTAATCTCGCGACAGCTGCCACCCAGGCTACTGCAGGTGGACGTTCTCGCGAGGCTTTTTCTTCTTCTTCAGTTTTACGGCGGTTGGCATCCATCATTTTGGAGCATTACCGCCCCATTCAGGCTAGAGACAGAGTTCAGTTTGGAGAGGCAGAGGAATGTTTTTATTATTATATCATCACATGGGAGAATTACAGGAGAATACTGATACAGGAGGACGGCGGGAAAGAGGATTAAATACGGAAAGTACGGTGGTTTCATGGCCAAAACGGGAGATTTGACAGCTATGTGGAGAATGGCAGAGGAACTACCTATACCCCGATCAACATCGGCTGTGAGTACTAACTAACTTTACATGTTTGTTTGGTGTTTCCTTACTGCTGACTGAGACATGACTTGGTGTAGTGTAAAACAAACACATTGTGCTGAGGGTTTGGAGTTGAATCAGTCTTCTGGATATATCAGCTGCGCGCGTGCATGTGAGCAGGGGGGGGGGGGGGCAGTTAGGCAGAGCCCTGAGGATATGCTACTTTCAAATTCATGCTAGTTTCCCAAAATCGCCAACCCCAGCTTTAAAGCAGGATTAATAGCTGTGTGCTGCCAGGGTTAAGCAGGACTTTGTCTTTGGGTCACTGATTTTCTTACTTTGCATCAAATTGTGAGGTAAAGGTTCTTTGTTCGCTGATTGGCTTTGCTCTGGTCCATGTGACAAGCACAGAGGACGTGCTCAGCGACCTTACAGCTCCACACACATCAGGACTTCTGGTCATAGACACTGACCATGTTTGATATTTAAGATCCAAAGATGGGGCCAGAGTCCTCTTGAGAGGATAAAATGTTTCTGACACCACAGGATGATCAGGTATGATCATTTTTAGGACGACAGATTAGTGAGCCTTTGCTGAGTTTGATTCGAAGTCGGGTGTAGTGTCTCAAATATATTCCGTCAAGATATTGTATGAGCTGATAGTAAAAATAACCCCTTAAAAAAAATGCCAGTAAATCCCAGAAGTCCAAAATGTATAATCCAATTTGTTGTTATATTCCAGGAAAAAGGAAAAAGGTATATTCCACTTTTTGCTTGGTAATTCCACAAGAGGAAAGATAGAGATAATCCAAAGGCTGATCCGTATTCCCAAAAAGATGGAAGAGTTATATTCCCTTTCCTAGTTCCAGGTCCCCAAGAATCACAAAATGCAGAAGAAGTCCAAGTATCACTAGTTTATTAAAGCCCAAAAGAATCTTTAACAAACTTGTGGGAGTAGATGAGCGTGGTACCAGACACCCCAAAAACACAAACAGGAGCTGTGATACATGGCTTTTTATCTTTTGATGGAGCTCCTCCTCACCAACTAGATGTACATTCCTTTTTACTGTTACTCCAAACCCACCCATTAATATTTACCTTTTATTATTTGGACATAATGATGTAAATCTCCCTCCCCTAAGACATTATGCAAATCCAATGATGACCTAAGTCCTTTCCTTTTATGGCTTCAGGTTGGCATTTTTCCCCTTCTCTGTCTCAAAATGGCGTCTGCTGATTCTGTCCGTTTCTTCAAAATGGCTTCCCTGTGAGCTTTTCCAAATATGGGCTTTCCCTTGAAAGCCTCTCTCTCTCTCAGACATGATGGATTCATTTGATTCTGAACTTGAAGTTATCAGACCTGCATTTTGGACTCATGGGAGGGAGAAGCCACATTTAACGCCTTTTCGTACCCACACCAGTTATCTTTGATACTTGGAAACAATTTCATGACAACATATTACACAGCAAAAAGAGATGTGTCAAATAAATACACACAATTTGTGTCAACCACATTTTCACACATTTTGTGTAGATTTCAGCACATAATGTGTTAATGCCTGGACACATTGACACAGTTGTCATGTGTCAAGTCCTGAGGGCGGCAGTTTGTGTCTAATAGGTTTTATTGAAATGTGTCTTTTTTTATTTTATTTTACCACACATAATATTTATAACTAACCAAATGTAATAAATAAATTACTTTCCAAGCTTCAGAAATATTACATTATTCAAAAGTAACGGCTACATTTTGAAAGCCAATCACGGTCAGCTTTGAAGCCTACATCCGTCCCCTCTTCGTTACACTCCTGTGGCAGAAGGGGTACGTCGCTGCGATGGAAGTACCAGCCGAACCACCGGTAAGTTACCTTTTTCATTTTCAATATGTGTATAAACAATCAACTTAGCCGTAGCAAAGTCTGCTGAGCTAATACAGGACACATTTTACGAAGCAGTAATCCAATTTAGCTTGTGCTAGCAACAGGTGCCAGTCACAGCACAGTTAGCACCAAATGTTAGCATGGTCACTTGACCACTTTATATTTTCGTGAGGGAATTTTTTCAGCAGCACTAATATATCAAAGATGAGATAATTTATCTCATGGCTTTCAGTTAGCTATGACTCCTTTAGTCAGCTTAAGTTATCACTTAGGTTCATACAAGTTTTCCTATAGAGTACAGAGTATAAAATGTACCACAGACTCAAGTCTGTTTTTATGATGAAAAGTATATCACAATCACTCAAATCCTCATTATAATTGTCAGAATCGTTTTGAAGTTCTTCATGATGATACACTGTTTATCTGGTCACAAGACACCCCACAGTATGTAGTATTTTAGCTGGAGCAAGAATCTAACTGTAGAAAAATAATCCTGAAGATAATGAACAACAATCCCAGTAAATAAGATGTGATTGAACATGTATCCTGTAACTAAAAGCATGAGAAGGTGTTTTCTGATTCAGTGGAGTATAACACAAACCCATTCACATCCAAAATGAAAAATTGTTTTTAAAATAAACAGCTGGGGTGATACTCAGCTTTTTGAATTTTATTTTACTCAAGTTTCAGATTAAATTTAAAGGAAATTCACTATTTTGACAAGTTAGTAATAAAGCGTTGCTTTTATCAATTTTTCCAAATATACAAGAAAATACAGGTTTCTTTAACAGGTCCAATTTTGTTTTAAGGAAAACACAATATTGTAAACTGCTTGACTGTGTGTGCATTAATTTGTGTATGTGTTTAAGTGTGTGCTGGCATTTTAAACATCCCCAAAACACACAAAGTTAGTAGTTCATCAGAATTTAGTCATACTTGTAATACATACAGTCGAAATAAACAGAATCTTACCAAATGCTTAGTGCCAATGGTTTGAAAATCATTTTTTATTTCAGTTACATGAGCTTTGATCCAGTCTGACTATGATATTCAGTAACAAAAAAATAATTTTTAAATAGTCAAATTCATGTAAAAATTAAGATGTGAAAATTAAAAAGGCTGTCATTTATATTAAGTTGAGAAGTCTTGAAATAAAATATGTTTACATATTGTTTCTTTCTTTCCCCTAGGACATGATCTTTGAAGCTGAATTGGTCAAAGTTCTTACTGCTGTCTTTGAAGATGGAAAAGAATCATCAAGGAAAATTTATTCAGTCTACAGTTTTCAGTATATTTATGATATAAAAAAAAAACTGTTTATGATTCAAATAAGACAGACACTGGACTTTTGAGTTGAATGGTCTTAAAGCAGAGGATGCTAACTCCATAAAATTGATTACATTTGTATATTTTTAATATGCTGTTAATAAATGGCTATTGTTTAATATTTGTCTTTTTCCCCCTCATTTTTCACATCTGTAAATGCCTGGCTCTAAGTTAACTTATTAAAGTGTAGAATCGACTCATTAAAAGTCACATTTCGGGTTACACATATTCAACACAAAATGTGCTGGATTCACACATTTCTTATCTGACACAGTTTATGTGTTAAAAAGGCTAACATATTGAATGTGTAAAAATCAACACAAAATAGGTTAAAATAACACATTTGTGTGTATTTTTACTTGACACACTAAATGTGTTGAAGTGACTCACACATCTATTGTGTAAAAATCAACACAACGTGTCGTCCCTGAACGCACTCACCACGTGTCAAAATTCTGCACGTGTTATTTTTGACACATCTCTTTTGGCTGTGTATGTGAAAAGTCTATCTTCTATTTTGTGAGATTATACAATCATAATATTCTTGTGTCTCATAACCCTCATGTGAACTTGTAGTACTATCATTGTGAACATAACACCATTGTGAACCTATTCTATCATCCTTGTGAATCATAATATCATTGTGAACCTATTCTAACATTCTGTGAATCATAACATCATTGTGAACCTATTCTAACATTCTGTGAATCATAACATCATTGTGAACCTATTCTAACATTTCTTGTGAATAGAAAAGCACTGGTCAAACCAATTACATAACCAAATTACATAGTTAGGACTGTCAGCCATCATTTATGATACCACACGGGATTCAAGCCAAAAGTTGCCATTATTGCCCAGTTGTGTGTACCCCTTCTGTTAAATCCAGTTTTCTTCTAAGAGTTTGGTTCATGGTGAAGATGAAAGTTACCCAAACAAAACAAGAACCAAATCAAGCAGTGAACCAGAGAGTTGGACTTACACCTAACGTGGTGTTCACTGAAGAATCAGAGAGCAGGTCTTCTTATTCTGAGCTGAAGGCTGGATCATTTTAGTGCAGTCCAAACCCTCAATAATGTCGAGCTGCAGTGAGGAGGGAAGAAGCCACATTTTAGAACAATAATGGGTCCGCTGGTGACCTTTATAATGACCTGACCTTGTGGGAGCAAACCAGGTCAGTCAGATCTCCCGTTTTTTTGTCCAGAAGTAATAACATGGAGACAACAGCCTGATCAGCAGCTTCAGCACGTTTCACCTCTGTGTCTACACTGTGATGAGTTTTCTCTCAATCAAACCTGCCAGTCATCTCCACACTGTCATCCCTCTGACATGTCACTTAACTCTGTTTGATCCAGATCTGCCTGTGTGCTCCTGCAGACCCCCTCCCTCAGACAGTTCCTGGAGTCTTTCTGCAGGTAAACCACGGTTTTTATGTCTGAGCGAGAGTCAGTCAGCAGCTCATTAAAGCCTCATCAGCTCCGATCATTATGAGGCACCTGTGGCAGCTGATTTACAGCATCCTGGAGAAACTGGTAATCCTTCTCCGTGCTGTGTTCACATACGTCTTTATTAATCACGCCTGCTGTATGTATTTGATACATGCTGCAGCAGAAGGTGAAGGGAGGTGGTGATGGTCCTCACTGATGATGGAGAGGCTTCTGCCCCTCCTCCATCTCCAGGCTTGTCAATAAATTCAGTAAAATATTTAAAAATAGAAATAAAATAAAACCATTAACTGAGCAACTAGTTTTGATTTGGGTGAGAGCAGGTTTGAAGGGCATCTGAGGAGGCAAAAACAGAAATATAAAACCTACTGAAGTCCTCACTCATGGTCTGTTCTTCCATCTGCGTGGAAGTACTGCAGCCTCCTCAGGAACTTTAACACTCCTTTGGATTGTGTTAGAAAGTTTTAACCCCTTCGACGCTGGAGAAAGCCGTCCAAAAATGAACCCTTGAGGAAGACTTGTTTTAGATTCTCTGAAGAGTCTCCCCCGTCACACTCGGCAGACAGCTGGTGGACGGTCTGTGTTATTCCAGGTCAGGTCCTCTCCTCTATCAGGGGAGCCTGAAACATCAACATGTCCTTTTGTTTCCTCTAGACACGCTGAGGCTGTGGAGTGTGAAGGACGGGCACACCACAGCTTCAATTCAGAATATTCCACAGCAAACATCAGCTGCAGCTGTTGTAGGTAAATATATGTTTGGATTTATGCAGAGATCATACTTTACAGAGATCACAGGTTTACACAGATTGTAGGTTTACAGATATCGAAGGTTTTTATAGATCGAAGGTTTTCATAGATCATAGATTTGTAGAAATCGCAGGTTTACAGGACAGTCTGTCTTTGAGCTGCAGAGATTACCTCTGATTCTTTAAGAGGAAGGGGAAGAGGAGACCTGAGATCTGAGACTTTCAGATTGCATGGATCTGATTGAACTCTGATGTTTTCACAACCATCTCCACAAATCTGCTCCAGGTCTGAGCTCCACTGTTGGTCCTGCAGAGTAACATCTATAACCTTGAATCTATCTGCTTAAGCTCTTGTATAATACTCTGTGACTGAAACATGATCATCCAGCCTTCCCCTGGTCCACAGGCCTGTTCCTCTGCACATGCTCAGAACAGTTCAAATGAACAGAGCCTGTTTTCAGGCCTGTGTTTCAGGCACAGTGTACATAACCTTCACTTATCTGACCTTTAGTGTGATGAACATGTCTCCTGCATGATAGAGCACTTCTATGCACAAGACAAAATGTCTGCAGCATCATCACGACCCTTTACTGAAAATTAACCAATTACAGTCAGATGAAGACCAGGCCTGATGAAGACCACAGCTGATAAAGACCACCGCTGATGAAGACCACAGCTTAGAAAGAACACAGCTGATTAAAACCACAGCTGATGAAGACCACAGTTGATGAAGACCTTGCCTGATGAAGATCAGGCCTGATGAGGACCACAGCTTATATAGACTACAGCTGATGAAGACCAGGTCTGACGAAGACCACCTGATGAAGACCACAGCTGATGAAGACCACAGGTGTGTTTCCAGCCTGGTTCTCCTGTGATCCTGGTGTCTGGTCTGGGTCTTGGTCCTGGTCTCGAGGGATCCAGCTCCCTCCTGACTTGTCTCATCCTTAAGACTTCTCACATTAACGATCCTCTGCTCTCAGTTAAAGTGATCAAAGCTGTTGCTTCGGGGCTCTTTGAAGGCCTCGAACCACCCGCTCACGCACCTGACCGCGGCGATGGAGGCCCGGAGCGCGCCTGTGAATGTTAAGGAGGAGCAGCCAACATGTGGAGCGCCTCACTAGCGGCGTGTGCTTCCATATCAGTGACGAGGGGAGCAGAGCAGCCAGCGGGGCGTCAGGGTGCAAATTAGGATGAGAAGTGGAGAGGAATCCCAACGAGGACACGGGAACATGACTCGGCATCACATTAAAATAAGAATCTCCATCTTATTAAAGGTGGAGCAGCGGGGGGAGAGTCACTGCTGCATGTTTGAAGGTAAGGAGATCATACAGGAGCAGGAGCTACGATAGGACGCAGAATTTAATCTAAAATTAACAGTTTGATCGTCACTGCTCGTATTAATGACTTTTCTACAAACATATATTGTTAGATTTTGCCTGAAACTCTAAAATTTTCAGTAAAATGTATTTGAAATAAGAGCGAGTAAAAGTGCTGGATGTTTTAAAACAAACAGCCTTCATCGGTTTAATCCTTAAAAATCTCTTCCATTAAAACCTCACTGATTGTTTTCTGGGCAATGCAGCTTCATCTTGATCTCTGTCTGAAGCTCCTGAGATTCACCTGCCCTGGACCACACCATGATTTATACCAAACAGTAAAAAAGCTCAAACTAAGTTCCTGTTAAATGTCACGGCACAAAGTCAAAGTCAGAGGTCCCTAAAATGGAGTTTCTTGTATTGAAAGTGATATTTTGGCACAGAATGTGAAACTCTTGTAATGCTGAAAGTGATTTTTCTTCAACTTCAATCAGTGGTTCCTGATTATTTCAACTTTATGTAAGAGTTCTCCATGGAGATTGTGCCTCTTGCAGCTCCTCATTGAAGCACAGGTGACGAGTGAAAGGTGCCACCAATGACCAATCAAGGTAGTGTACTCTGGGAAGTCGCTGTTGAATCTGGTGGAGTGTTTAAAACAAAAAAAAAGCTGAAAAGCTGTTGAAGAGTGCTGCTAGCATCTTAGCTTGCTGCTAATTCACATTTTCACTTCAGTGCTCAGTGACTCAACAAATGGAGGCTGAACCAACCAGAGTTGACCCCAGGATGTCACTGAAGATGTCTTGGTCATGCATCCTGTGATTGTACTTTTGTATGTACATTAGCACAGTTAGCTTGGTATCTGAATGTCATGAACTGATATTATTCGGTTTTAGTGCTTGTGAACAAAGTCTAAAGCAAGAGTGGAGTAATGACTCAAAGATAAAATTCAGCCACTATTACCATTCACCAATGTTGTTTGTTTGTTTGTTTGCAGTAGTAGTAGAAGTTTAATTTGAACATGCAAAAAAAAAGTTATATGACAATAGCTGGGTTTCACGTGACGTCACATTGTCGCATAGCAATTCAGATGGAGGGCAGGAGGTAAAGTAACGTTAGAACTTGCGGTGATAAGCAATCAAGACGCCAATGTTTTGTGTTGTTTACAGGTGCTTTAAGTATATCACAAATTAACGTCCTTGTGTTCTTTGACTGTTGGGCTAATCTCGCCGTTCAGATTTGTTGCGTGTTTGTTTCCATGGTTTGTGTACATCATAGCCGCGACTGCTAGCTGCTAGCACCTTAACACATAAAAAAGAAGAAAGACTCACCCTTGCGAAGACCAAACAATAACCATCCTGTAGTAGTTTGGTACCGAGGTTGTGGACCCACCCGCTGATGAAAAAGTTGTATGCCTCCATACTTTGGTAGGCTTTCATCTGCTGTTTGGTGTGGTACGACGTTTGAAGAACCAGATAGTTTGCGATGTCGATAGCCTCAATTGCCGGTAAATCTTTTGTCTCTGCCGAAAACTCGCTCATCTTCATGAGATATGGATCACGCCCACTGTATCTGTTGATTAACTGCTTATATCTATTTCTTGAATCTGGATCTAGATCAGCACAATACGAACTTTCGCCAGTCTTCTTCATAGACTCCATGTTTACTTCCTGCCCTCCATCTGAAACCACGCCCTCTTCATACGTCATAATAATCACGTAACTGAAACCCTCCTATTATACAAATGTAACAAAATACCAATACAAAAGTCATTAAAGTCCCCCCAGTACAAAATAACCGATTGATTTCACTTGCTCGAAAAGGAGTGGGAAGAAGTACAAATTTATTTAATCCCACCCCTTTTCCATTTGGTATCGAATGTCAATTATTCCATGTCCTGTTTGATATAAATTCAGTTACTAAATCTCATGCAAAGTAATCAACAACCATATATGCCTTATATGCATTGTTTTCTAAGTAACACTGGAGGGACCACTGTCAAGAACATGGAGACAAGATTAGGTGTAGCAGCAAAAGTTTAAAGTTTAAAGTTCATCATATGGGCATCTCATACAGCAGTTTGGGCATCAGGCCTTTTGGAAGCCCAAAAATGCTCATTTATGAAAATGCATTTCCTGGGGTACACATGCAAAAAATTTCACAGAGATGATGTCTTAGCCCTGTCGCTACCTTAAAGAGACTGTGAGGAGTTTCTAAGTACAAAAAAGTCTCATTTTTAGATATATGCCTGATGGAAATACACACTTTAAGATGAGTTTTATAGCATCAAAATAGGTTATCTATAAATGCTATTCCTTAGTCTTCTGGTCGGGTCGGGTCGGACAGGACTGGCCTGGATACTCAACTTCGGGAACAAGACAATTAAAACTAGAGCAAATTTATATTATTTTATTATTTATATTACATGTCTTAGAGCACCGGTGTGTCACTGTGTTTACAAGCATAAAGAGAATGTACTGACATATGTATAAGATAAGAAGTAAAGACAAGTATGTCCACATATCAACAGTTTTGACGTCCTCTGTCAAAATTCTCTGACTCAGCAGTTTGGAGAAGAAGATTTAAATGAATGTAAATGTGTCTCCACATCAGCTCTGAAACACTCTGCATGTGTTTGTGTGTGACAGCTGTGACAGAACTGTCAGACAGACAGCAGAGCATGATGAGGAGTAAAATATATGTTTAATATAAAACCCGAGACTGACTGAGCCTTAATGAGGACGTGAGGACTGATGCTGTTAGAGGAG
Source organism: Scarus forsteni (assembly GCA_036419115.1). NCBI lineage: Eukaryota > Metazoa > Chordata > Actinopteri > Labriformes > Labridae > Scarus > Scarus forsteni. The sequence continues at coordinate 101,719 of JAZDUH010000312.1, forward strand.
GTTTCAGGCTGTCATCTGTCATCATGTCAAAGCATTTCAGGCTTTTATTTATACACCAGCTAAAGAAAACAATCTTTTACAGATGTGTGTATTGTACATAACTGTGAAATATGTCCTGTTCATCTGAGTAACTGTGCTCGAAATCTTCTCAGTCACATGTCTGACACGTGTTGTAGTCAGTGAGGTTTACAGAAATCATCGTCTGATCAAACTCTGTCCTGACACTTCTGTGCACCGTTAAGTTCCCTCATTTAAAAGAGGGTAAAAATTGGAAAGCTTCAAGCGAATTATTGATTGTTGACAACTTTATTTACATATTTTCCTAACAAAGTGTTACCACCTTGAGATGTGACGTAGTTCAAATGATGTCCGATGAATCCTGATCCTGTTCCTCTGAGGATGAACCATGTCATTCACAGACCATTTTACATTTCAAGGTTGAGCTGCAGTAGGTTTACAGTCTGACACCTTTAGTTCACTGAAGTGCATGTGTTTTTGCAAAGGCTGTAAGGGTTGAGCAACATGCACTGTAAGTTTTAGTTTAAAACAAAACAGCATCATTTGATGCATTAACTGAGGTGTGTGGGGACACTGCATGTGCATGTGTGCTTGAATAGCACCAAAGATCCACTGAAGGCAGAGAGGATGTCCCAGATGATGGACGTCCTGGACCGTATCAGGGTGGTTTACATGGCGAGAGCTTCAGCCCTGTGCAGTGGTGGTCAGCTGCTTCTTTTTGTCTTGGGTCAAAGGGCATCCGGCTGCTGAGTGACTGCAGAGAAAAACAGACAGAAGCTAAACTTGTGTTCACTGTTGTTTTTCATAATAAAATATCAGAGTTCAACAAAGTGCTCCACTGCATTATTTGTGCTTCATTTCAGCATGAAGACTGCATCCCTCCTTAATCTGAAAAACTTCACATATTTGGAGAGAGGAGGAGGAAAACCTTTCTGCACTAAGATTAAAAATATCTGTGTTGTGACACTGGGCCTCAAACAGCAGCCAAACTGAGTTTTCTTCGCTCATAAAAAGTTGGAAATCATATTTTTGTAAAGCAAAGCCACTTTAGAGTCTGAGCATCAAGTCTGTGACTGCAGCCGGGAAGGAGGCAGATAAATCCTGTATGTTGGGTGTTTCTGTGATCATCGTGTGTTCACTCTGACATGCTCTCTGCAGAGAAGGTCGTCTCTCTCCTACATAAATCATGCATGCACACACACGTTAGAGCCCCCCCACCCACCCACACACACACACACACACACACACACACACACACACACACACACACACACACCACGGCCCAGATAAACACGAGCAAAATGAACACTCGAGGTTATCCTTGTGACTTCCGCAGGCACACGTCGAGGAGATCACGCCGAGGATGAATATGCAAAGCGGAGGTGGAGGGAGGGGGGCGGCAGGACGAGGCAGTGGGCAGAGAGCAGCGAGCTGATGTCTCACAGAATAATGATGTCACCTGGCAGCTCCATCACCCAACAATCGACTGAGCAAGGCGTGGATCTAACGGCGCTTGTCACCGAGGTCACACAGAGGGAACCAGGGAGAGCAGCAGGTGGCAGAGGAACCAGAGCTGCAGGCTGGAGGTTAGAAACATCGAAGAGGGACAGGGAGGTTTGACTCTCCTTCAGAGAGGCAGTGAGAACATATGACAACACAGGAGTGAAGGGAGAATCATGCTAGCATTAGTTCATGCTGCTGTTGGGGTTCTTGACCCACTTTGGGCCCCTTAGTGCCATCTGGGCATGGTTCAAACCCCACAGCCCACCTAAGGATTGCTGCTGACCATGTCCATCCCTATAGATAGATAGATAGATAGATAGATAGATAGATAGATAGATATTGATCCTAAACTAGGAAATTGTGATAATTAAAGCAGCTTTTTCATAGAGTAATAACATATACGCATTAAGAAGAGACTAAGGGTTTTAACAGAATTACAATATACAATATAGACTAAAAAAACATAAATAAAACAAATGAATAAATAAATAATAAATAAAGTAATAGGAGTCCACTGTTGATGAACTGATTCACACAGGGCAGAGTAAGTCACAGGGAGTTACTCAGGATTTTCCGATCAAGACCAGCACTGATCTGCTGTTCTTCATCTTCATTAATGTGAATGAGGAGGAACGCTTGTTAAAACAACAAAAAGCTTAAATTCACGTGTTATTTCCCCCCTGTGACTGCAGCCTTCCTGGTGTTGTAATTTTGATGGTCTTGGTCTCGACTCTGTCTCGACTCCCAGAAGTCCTGGTCTTGTCCTGGTCTTGGTGCATTCTGGTCTTGGCAAGTCTTGGTCTCAGATAGTGTGGCCTTGAGTGCAACACTAGTTAACAGTTTGTCCAGTGTCCTCGTCTCTGCCATCATCAGGAACGGGTCAAGCTGGCAGCCGATCACAGAGCTGGCTCCCTGATCAGTTTAGTTAGTTTTAGGTTTGAGTTTTATGACCACAGTGGACCATCTTCTGATGAAGACTTAAGCAGCTCCACGTCTCAGATCATCTCCCACTGGCTTATTCACTGTAGTCCAGTGGCCTCCACAGTCACCAGGTCTCAATAGTTTGTGGTGTGGTGGAGCAGGGAGGTTCTCTTTATGGATGTTCAGCAGCTGTGTGAAGCCATCGTGCTTTGTCTTCACCTGCTCTGAGACTTCGGGGGAGTAAATCAGGATCTGGGAGTCTTTTAAAAGTCTGGGAGTAACAGACCTGGTGGGGTTATGGGGTTGGTGGGGGGTTAGAGAGGAGAGTCTACACAAACAAGTCCAATGACGCCTTCAAACAGCAGCTCCAGCCCACACAGAGCCGAAGAATTGATCCGACCTGCTCTGAATGAAGTGAGGAGAGGCGACAGACGGATCACCTTCCTCCTCCACAGCCTTCGATAGACTCAGGGTCTCTGTGGAGCTCAACGTGAAGGTCTGAGCGGCTTATTTATCAGGCTAATGACAGGAAGACAGACAGACTCACCCAGCAGCTCCCTTATACTCTGATACGAGGCTTTAACTCGATCAGGATCAGAAAATAATCATATTGATCCCACCTTCAGGATTATTCAGCCCTCAGCCTGGAGCACATCAGATTAAAACGAGTGTAACAGTTATAAACTCAATGAAATAGATTACAGCTCAGACTTCTAGAAACACCTGAATATGTCTCTGTTTGCTCCACCACTGGAATTATTGGATGGATTTCTGAAGCGTGTCCTGCTCTGATAAGGACATGAAGCCTGCAGCTCCTCTGACCTCTGCTAATGCCCATCAAACACACTCGACCTGGATGATTCCTCCAGGATTAATCCATGAGATCTTCTGGATTAACTCCTTCAGGTCCTCAGTGATAAACAGACTGAAGTATTGTCTCACATTTCAGTCTCTGGTTTAAACAAACACAGATCTTCAGGATCTGTCAGCAGACTGAGTCTGATAATCTCACTGCTGTGATCTGAGTCCTTCAGGAGAAGAACAACGAGGTGATCACGAGGCAAATCCTCCAGCTGTTTAAAGGCGCATTAGAGATGATCTTTAATGAACAATAGCAGTAAAATAAACAATTTAATCTCTTTGCAGGCTGGTTGTTTGAAACGCTGACATCATAAATCTGAAAACATAGACTGAAATAAAAGTCAAACAATTCAGAGAGCTGATGGAAGATGATTTAGACCTATGAGATCAGACGTAAGTCATATGTTAAAGATTTGATCTCTTAGAAAAAAAATATATTTATGAAATAATCACCTGATAAGATGTTAATGATTATTGATATAAACGACATGTTAATTGTGGGCAGCATGGTGGCTCAACAGGTAGTGCACGTGCCTCACAGCAGAAAAGCTGCTGATTTAATTCCAGTGTTGTGAAATCCTTCTCGGGGAGTTTGCCTGTTTTATCCAGACCAAAATGATACTCATAAGGTCCATTAGAGAGCCTACATAGCCCTTAGGTATGAGTGTGTCTGCCTGATGACGTTAATCATCTGCTCAAATGTGCAGCAGGTATTAAATCAGCAGTTTTTCTTTCCCTCCTCCATAAGATCCCCGACTAACAGCTCAGACAGCAGCTTTGCATCGTTCTTTAATTAAATATCTGATAATCACTGTCTGTTTGTTCGTCCTTTTGTCTCCACAGGAAAAGATGGATGAGTAAAAAAGAGACAGAGAGAAGGAGACAGTGTTCGCCTCCCCTGAGCCCTCCACCTCCCTGCATTGGTATTTTATTGAAATATTAAAGGTGAAGCAGATCCACAGCGACACATTGTAAAGCCTGTCAGTCCCGTCACAAAGGCAGTGAAGTGAGAGGACGAGGGAGAGGAAGTGGGGGGGCGGCGAGGGACCCGAGGCTCCGGCAGAGGAAGCTAAGTGAGTAGGTGAGTGAAAGGCAGCGGTGAGAAAGTCACCGTACAACAAGCAGTCATCATCGAGTCGAGCAGGACGAGTGGAAGGGAATCGTATTGACACACGGGGAGCAAAGGATGCTGGGAAACATTGTGGAGGAGGGGGGAGCACCGGAGGGAGCTAAGACCGAGGTCCAAACATCGATTTTTTTTATTCTGACACTCCTTTTGCCCTCCAGCCTTCTGCAGTGATCACATGACTGAAAACAACCAATCACTATGATGCACACAGCTGGACACACATCCTGGTACTCCACACGCTATCAGGTAAAAACACCAGCAGTCTCACCTGTGTCAACATTTGCTTCTGCTGTGTAGATCAGCTTTGATTTGCTGCTAACTGCTTCTATTGCTCTCAGATTTTCCCATTGCAAAGTTTAGGATGTGTCCCACTTCCTACAACAAACATGATTCACCAGATCAATAATAATATTGTTGCTGATGCTGACAAAGCCTGCTACATTTATCAAAAACTGAGTACAGGCCTGGCATCCATCATGGACACCAGACAATCAACATAATCCTCAGATACTCTGATAATGTGTCCATTTCTGCAGAGGCTTTGCAGTCAAACTTTGTCTCTGAGCAAACTGAGACCAGATTGATTTATGGTTTCATAGATACTCCCCTTTAAACAGTGTTCAATCACAATATGATGGATACAAAAGGGCAGTGGTAGATCTAACTATGACCTCACAGCTTCACAGAGTCCTGTTCAGACAATGATGCTTAAATGTTGCTGTCAAACAACCAAAAAAAACAACAAATCATCAAATCACAGTCTTATTGGTTTGGTGTCTCTGTATTTGTAATTAAAGTTATAGTTTAGATGGTTAAATTAAACACGATCAGTCTGTGTGAAGTTCAGAAAAGGAAAATGAGGTGTAACTTCAGAAGGGAAATCAGTCAAACAAAAGCCTCTAAAGATGTTTTCTTGTGGGGGAAAAGGAGAGACCTTCATAAATTCAGCTCTCATTACAAACATTACAGCAAACTCCTGAGGGACACGTATCCTGAAGTGTCATCACACAAATGACACACACTGTCAATCTGCAGATATCAAACCACTGACATTCAGGACACATCATTTTAGATTTCTTTAATTTAGGCCCCTCTCACTGTGTCCATGAAGGTAACATGCAGATTCACTGTTGGGATGCGTCTCATAAGAATGTCCCCAGTCCCCTCTGTTCCTCCTGAGTCCAGCTCTAACCCTTTAAAACATGAAGCAGAGATGATGAAACACACCCAGGCTCGGGGAAATCCAGGGCATGACCGACTGAAACCAGATTCTCTAAACTGGATTCAGACCTGAAAAGTTCACACTGCTGAGTCACTTGATCTGAGGATTTTAATCCTCAGTCAAATATCCCTGTATAAGACTTAAATATAAGACGTTTTGTGCCGCCGTCTGCAGCCTGTGCTGCGTTTGTGTGCTTGACTGTTGACCACAATGTCACAACTATCTGATGTAGACTTAAAACAGGTTATGTTGGTATGAGACTGTGCAGTGTACTGCTGTAAGAGATGCTAATTCATATTTTATCAACCTCATTTCAGCAAATGCAAGGTTATTAGGGTCAATACTGACCTAACTACACTACTCACAATCCTGTGGGTGTCACTGACATGCCTATTAGCAGCAGCTCTTCACTACGCTCTCAGGGTAACCTGCCTCTGTCACATACATGTTGGTTTTTAACATCAGAGGATTTAAATGGAAGTTTGGTGATATGAGGACCAGGATTGGAGGAAACAACATAAGTCTGAGTGTCACAGAAACATCTCTGATTGGTTGAGCCTGCACCTGTTTTTATACTTCAGTGAGAGAGGCTTAATTGGATTTTATGATTGTTTGAAAGTAATACATAATTTTGTTTAGCTCTAGAAAGGACACAAGAGTGTTTTGGACATTATTTTAAGGAGAAAACAGTTTATGTGCAATTTCATGCAACCAACCACCTCACCTGCATCCAAAGCCCTTTTCACACACGCAGCCCTGGACTGATCAGGATAATATCAAGGTAGACTGCCCAGGAAATTCTCTTCTCTCAGCACATGATGTCAGATCGACACAGCAGGAGATCAGTGTTCAAAATAGAAGTGAAAAAAGTTTGGATATAAAAAGTTATATCCAAACTGCAGGAAATAAACCAAAAAAAGTCATCCATTTGTATTCACACATACGGCTCACTTGGTAACATCCAGATTTTTTTTTTTTTTTTTCTGAACGTGTAAATGAGGTTCATGATTCTTAAAGGATGATTCTGGTTGATCTCCTGGTGGGTGGAGTTTCGTGCTCTGATGACTGTGTTGCTGTAATGGGGTTGACTGATTGAAGCAGTTGAAAGTGTGTACCTAATAAAGTGGCTGCAAAATGTTTAAGACAGTGATCTTGTGAAGTGAATTGATAAGGTGAAGCAATGAGTCTCTAATTCCAAACAAGTGCAGAGTTGTCCTGCCGTTACAGAAACGTTGTCAGTCTCTGGGGCCCAGAGTTCACATCGTCTGCCTCCCATTGGCCCCACACACTCTCCCGTTAATCCCCCTCAGTCTCTGCATCACTCTGTTTCCACAGCCTGTGCCCCAGATCCAGTGTGGTTTGCTGGAAATATTCAGCAAGACGGTTTTAGCTAGAGCTTCAGAGTTTTTCTTTTTTTTTTAATCCAGCAGAAACAGCAGAATTAATGTTGATGCAAACAGCAGCTCAGCGTCAGGGTGGCAGCCTAACCCGATGTCCCACACGCTGCTCCTCTTGTTGTCCTGTGATCCCACAGTTACCTGTGAAGTCCAAGATCTCCTGTGATGCTATTTCTCATTTTCAAGATAGTGTGCAGCAGTGCAGCATTTTAAATACACTTCTTTGCATCATCATTTGGAGTAAAGCTGCAGCATGGTCAGGATGTAGCGTGAATGGGGCACTACGCAGCCGGCCATGTGGAGACTCAGGTGCTGTGTGTATCTGTCACTGAAGTGCGTTCGCGTTAAATTCAGAGGAGAGCTGCTCAAATCTCCAGTCAGCTTGTCCAGTGGCCTGCAGATCTCTATTTCCTGATCTCTGCAGCAGGTCGAGCTCACATGAAAACTGAAGTTGGTGCAAAAACACAGCAGAGAAACAAACACGGTGACAAGTGTGCACAGTAACGAGGAGGGAAATTACACCATCCACACATTTCCTAATTAATACTCGATCAGCCTGTTTAAGAGAAAAAGATAAAAACAGATGAATGTTTAAATCTAAAATACCCAGACTAATTTTAATCTCATCTCATAGTCTTATTATTTCAGTACAAAGTCGTCTTTTCACTGCAGCCATCTGAGATCATTCATAATTTAGAAAGTGCAAATGAGCTTTTATTGATTGTGGTTGTAAACATTGTGGACACATTAGTGAATCAATATTTTAATGCAGGTTTGTTTAGTGGGTTTGGAGTGGGTCTAATGAGCTTCATTAAATGTGATGGGCTAATTAAGTCTCCTGTTGTGGTAGAGATAAATTTAACCTCCCTCTGGTTTCACTTAAATGCTCAGGGGGGAGTCACCTGTGTGCAGCTGAAATATCTGGGCCCGTATTCCTAAAGATTCTGAGAATCCTCTCAGAGAGCTCATAACTTAGCCTAAAAATTCCCAGCAAGGAGTCTTAGCTTACGAGTGACTCCAGAACACTCTCAGAGAACTCTGAGCAAGGAATGGACAGAAACTCCTATCTTAGGGGCCGTTTACATGGAAACTCCTGACTTGAAGACGCAACGATTCTTCCTTTCCGTTTTCGAATTCTTCTGCGTTTGGATGACAATGCTCGGAGACGAGTTAATCCCCTGTAAATCCGCTGTAGTGTGCATGCCGGTTCAGTAGATGGCGGTGTAGGTCTGCAGAGAGGCAGCGCTGCTACAACACACGAACGAAGAAGAAAACCTTTCACAAACAACAATGGCGAATAGACGCACAGAGAAGCAGGAGTTTCATTTTTGTACAACAGATCAGTTCGGACAACAACTCTGTCTGGATAGTTTTTTCTGGATAACAAACCGAGCACGGTAAGACGCTCACACGTTACTCGGCGGATGGAGGAAGGTGCTGTTGTTCTTGGTATGCGCGCGCAGCCTCCATGTGAAAGAGTACTGCACATGCGGTGACGTCAGCGTTTCCCCCTGAAACACTCTGCTCTGTGTTTACACGAGGCCGGATGGAGGAGCGAATTCAAATCTTTCTGCTCTGGGGAGCGGTTTCAAAAGTTTGCATTTTCGGTGGAAACGCAACGTGGTCTCATCTAAACGGAAGGCCAAAACGCAACGAAATGTTTGCGGAATTGACCGTTTTCGGCGTCATGTAAACGGCCCCATAGTGAGGGTATCTCACCATCTTAATTTGGTATTAATGAGTGTAACACAGCACAGCTTTCATCAATGTCCTTGATTCCTGACAGGTGTATAAGAAGTAGGCTTGTCTGGCTTTTACATCTGCTACAAACTACTGAACAACAATGGAGAAAAAAAGGACAGGAAAACCCAACTGGACCAAGGAACAGTGTTTGCTTTTGGCTCCATTGATCAATGAGCATAAAAGTGTTTTGAGGGGTAAATTTAGCCCCAGTGTCACAGTGCAAGCCAAGAAGCAAGCCTGGGACACTATAGCACTACATATCTCTCCTGCCTCTTCCCTCTGCCATTTTGTCCTCTGCTCAGGGAACTCCTAAGCTGCTTAAAAGTCATCTTCCCTGCTCCTAATAGATCACACCTTAAGAGCACTCTTAGCAGCTAGGATTCTTTTGGAACAGCTTTTATCTTTATTAGGATCTACTCTTAATTTTGAGAAATTCTAAGAAAACACCAAGATTCTAAGAATTTTCTTAAAATTTGGCCACTAGGAGCAACTCTTTGCACCAAGAATCTTTAGGAATATGGGCCCTGATCTTCAGGAGAAACTGTGTCAAACATTTTCACCCTAACTTGACAAACGGACACTTTAGCAAGTGACTGAATGATATGACAGATTAAAGACACCCTTGCTGTTATTTTCTGCACTCACAGGGCAATAGAGCCTAAGATTTCACTAAACAGATCATGAATAAAGCTCAAATTTAAGCGCTGTTTGATGGTATGATCTATAAAAATATCTATAGGCAGACATGAATAAAATATTGAGGAGGAAGATTTTTTATTTTGTACTTAAAGGAAAAGGTACAAAGTCGAGAAAAAGTTGAAACATATTACTCAACTGAATTTTCAGCTACATTTCAAAACTCTTTTCTGTATTTATTCAACAATTGTATTATTATTATTATTATTATTATTGTATTCTTCTTTTCAATATTCATAATGAGATTTTTTTTTAAATATCTCAGCCTTTGTTTTTAAAAAATGGATTTCTGTGAGACTTAGGAACTAACCTGATGTGGCTACAGCTCTGTAGTCTTTTCCCTCTTCCCCTGTTAGCCCTGCCCCCAAACCTACCAGTGTGACATCACTGTAGGTTTGTCAGAAGTTGAAGCATTTTGGCTCGGTCTGGAAAGTAGAGAAGAGAGCAGGACTGACCAGTTACCACACAGCAGACTGCCCCATGTCAGGAATGAGAATAGAGGTGGATCAGGGGTGCTCAATTTGTAAAAACTGTGTGAACAAACTGCAGCATCAAAAAAGAATATCTGAACCAGACTGGAGGCAAATTAAGAGTAAGAAAGTGTATGTTTTTCTTAACTCTAAAATTGAACCACAGTATCTGATTAAAATACAGGAAATACATAAGAAAAACCTTCATCAATGATTTTGAGTGATGTTATTACTGAGAGTTTGAAGATTGACTTTTCTTACAGTTTAAAGCAGCATGATAAACAGGCTCAGAAAACTACCTTTGTGTTATGTTTTTAGCCAACGTCTCTCTTCCAATGCTCATTTATGTTAACAGTTTTAAAGAAATACATCTTTGATTTCGTTCCACGTGTGCAGCTCCATAAAACAGACATGAACATGATTTTTACTGCACCCTGCAGCTCTGTAACTCTGCAGTGTGGCTCCAGAGGACGATATGGAAGAAACAGGAGATTGTCCCTCCTGGAGAGCTTGGATATGTCCTGAATACAGAACACGTCAGGTTTGATGATCAGGGCTGCAGGACTGTGTGAAGGCATCTCGCTCCGGTCTGATCATCTCTGAGTCAAACAGTTGACATGACTCCTGTGAAGATGGAAAAAACAACAACATGAACAAACAGCATCATCTCCTCTTTGTTTGGCCTCCTCTGCAGGGATCATCAGCTGCACACCTCTGCAGCTTGAATAACACGGGCCACATCATCAGGCTCGAATGGATTGTAAATAGTCAAGGGGGCGATAAATTTGTCACCGTTGGACGGCGATAGGGCACATTACCTTCAGAGGGAGCATATTTCAGGCCTCCCCGGGGCTGATGAAACGTGGAGCGCCGGGGCAGCACAGCATCTGTAAGTGAGGCCTTCTTTATGGCCTGATTAAGTCATCCGAAGCCGCTGTAGAGCCGGCCGCAGAGCTTTATTTCACCTCCCACTGTGCTGCTGCTGTAATCATGCAGGAGGACTGAGACGGTAAAACAGCATCGGAGCGGTCCTCGTAATGTGGCGGCACACTCATTCCCCGTCGATTTTTATGTCGGCCATTACAGCATCTTATAAACTGATCCAGCAGAGAGGGAGACGCTCGCTCAGGCTGATTGTGTTCAAGATGATGACCCCATTTGTCCTCTGGTTGATCTGCAGCGCTGCTTTAAAAGGGAATTTCCCATCAGGGTGGTTATTTTTGGAGAACATGAGAGATAAATTAAGAGCATCTCTGAGGATTAATACATTTTTAATTCTGTATCCCTTGGCTAGTTGCGTTAAATAGAACATAAACCTTTAAGTCGTCTCCAGAAAATATGGTTTAAAAAGCACTTACAGACAAGAGTTATCCAAAGGTCTGACACCCACATGATCAGCTCCTGCTGACTGGTAATTTCAGGTAAAAGAAACAACAAACTAACACGTGAAAAATGAAATAATCAATACAGCATCCAGGATGATCCAACCACCCAACAACAGGACAACAAGACTGACGTGGGTACTATTCCTCCATCTTCAACTGAGTTCAGGACAGATAGACAAATAAAGGAACAAGAATGGCATGGAAGGATATCCATCATGAATAACTGAATTGATCTATGGATTGATAGACAGACTGATGGATGTATTGCTGGGTGGTTGGATGGACTGATTAGCTGAAGAATAGATGGACGGATTCACTAATAGATGGTTTAAAGGATGAAGTCAAGGCACTTCAGATGGATGAACTGACAAATAAAATGATGGATATATGGATGGTTAAATAAATGAATGTTTGGCTAATGAACAGATCAATGAATGGACTGATAAATAAATTGGTGGATGGAATAACTGATAAATAAATTTCCCAACAGAGGGATGAAGTAATAGATGTGTGGATGGCTGATAAGCTGAAGAATAGATGAACTGATGGGTTTATCAAAGCTCTGATAGAAAAATGGTTTAATGTATTGATGGACAGATGAGGAGATGGCTGGATGCCTCCTCTGATATACAGATGGATGGAAAATGAGACAGATGGAAGAATGCATGGGTGTTTGACAGATACAGTATCTTTACAGATGAATGGACAGTATAGGATATGATAGCGTAGCAACATACTCGTGCTTTTTGCTTTGTCAGCCTCGTCCATCTCAGTTTGATAGTAGCCAGATTTGAGATCAGGCACCTGGAACCTGTCAGGGTCAGAAACGACTCCTCTAGGTTTGATAAGGGGTGAGTGAGTTTAGGGCTGCTCAGAGTGCAAGTTGTGATTGTATGAAGAACTAAGAAAAAGTAAAGTAGCTGCAGAGAAGCCTCCTTCCAGCCTGACCAGAGCAGGAGGAGGGGCTCTTCAAAGTTGAGATGAGCTGTGCGGCTTGTAGCCTGAGAGTTCATGGTTTCATCCCAGGCTTTAAGCTCACCATCAAACCTGGTCTGAATGAAGAGGAACAGGACCAGTGTAAACTCTGTGTGTGTAACATTAATATACATTTCATTTAACCGTAAACAGTGTAGGTCACATCATAAATAAGTGAAAATTCCCATACTGTACAGTATTAACTAATCCATGTTATAAGAAATTCATTTAAAGTTAATCAGGTATCAAAAAGGGTGTATAATAACATCATTCAATTGATAGCAGCACCAAGTGTAGCTTCAAAGTGCATAAAAGTGCTTTGAGGTACAAAGCAATGGCTCCAGACAGACATTAAGTTTGGGCTTTAAAGCGCATCAAATTGCTACCACATGACAGCCATACATAGCTCAGAAATGTCTCAACAGAAATTTAATTTAATTTAATCAAACACCTTTGGAGAAAACAGGCTTGAAAGACTAAGCTAAGTTCTCCTGGTAATTCAATGGAGATGACCAGGCTAAGCTAAGTGGCAACATAAGTCACCATTTTTGTAGTTTTATTCAGGAAAACACAGTTGTCTGCACCAAAAGTCGGCTTACTATAGTTCGATACGTTAGTTTTAGAAATCATAAAAGTTGTCAGCAAAATAATGCTGTAAACATTGTATTTACCTGCAGCATCTGTGCCTCTGCTCATGCCAACTGTACTGTGACAGTTCTGATTGGCTGCGCTTGGTCACGTGACCATGGTACGTAATGATGGACGACTTAAAAAATTATCTTTAGACAACTGAGGGGGGGCCCTTCAGTTAGCTACCTCTCTGCGTGATCATGTACTAAGTCGTCCATCATTATGTACAGTGGTCATGTGAATGGAGAATGGTGAATGGAGGCTAACAACACAAGGTTTTACACAATAGACTGATGGATGGATTGATTGAGGGATGAATGAATAGACCAATGGATAGACAGACGGATGGATGCTTCATGGGGCGTTGGGGGCACATGTCACATTGATGTGTCCTTGGGCAAGACACTTAACCCCAAGTTGCTCCCACTGCTGCATCAGTGGCGTGTAAATGGGCATGAAAGGGTGTGGATGTGTGAATGTCATTATACTGTCTGTTTTTAGTTATTTAGTTTTATTTTGTATAATATTCCTTGGTTAGACCTCTTGTGTTTTCCTTTTGCTCTCTTGATTCTGTTCTTTATTTTAGTTAAGTTACCGAGTTTGGTGCCTTGTCTCTTGTGTTTCCTGTTTTATTTTGAAATCCCTGTGTTCCTTTGGTGTTTTCTTGCCCTCCCTGCTGTATCTCACTGCTGATGATGATTCCCTCCACCTGTGTGATTGTCTCACCTGTGCTTGATGTTTCTCCTGTGTATTTCATCTCTGTGTTCCCTGTCTTTAGTGTTGGGTCATTTATCGTCTTCTGTGGTACATGTATTCGGTGTCTCAGTGATCTCCAGTGTTCAGCATGAGTTTGTTGTTAGTCTGTTTTTGTTTGACGAGTTTTGTTTTAATATTTTGTTAGAGATTTTGCTTTGGATTTTGACTTTTGTAAAGGATTTGTTTTTGGTTTTTGATCCCGTTTTGTTTGTTATAATAAAGCTTGTTGTTACATCTGCTATTGGGTCCTTTTCCTTTCTTGTTAGTTTTTGGTTAAAAAAAAAAAAACCCTGACGGATAACTGACATAGATTGAAAAATAAACAAGGTGGACACTCACATCCTATGTAGGGTGCTGGATCCAAAAATTATTAGCATAAAAAGGTATAAGAAAATCAGCACACTAAAAAATAGCTCCCTTGAAAATTCTTAATTTCAAACAGTGATGTTTTGAGCCAAACGGCTCTTCCTCAGACTTTACAGTAGGGGTGGGCATATGGCAGCCCGGGGGCCACGTACAGCTCTACGCCTCACTAAATGTGGCCTGTCAGTCATTTTCAAATCAGAATTTATTGAATTCTGTGTCAAGTTCATTTAATTATGTATAATAACTTGTATTTGTCATGTAACATATGAATATTGGTATGCTAATTTTAGGATTAATTAAAATTCTCTAATGGTATTTATCCAACATATTTTTTCCCCTGGAGAATTTCTGAAAATTTGTAACAATGCAGCCCTCAGGCTGGGAAAAATGGTTTCATGTGGCCCTCTTGGTGATGAAAGTTGCCCACCCCTGCTTTACAGGGTGGTTAGTGAGTAGCCATTTAAATCAAGGTGGGTGTACATGTGATCCAACTCAGCTGGAATTTATTGACAATCATTAACAATCAACAGGTACCCCTTCAATGGGAGGAATAGACACCTGTGTTTTAAATCGTCACACTATATCATATATATGTGCACTTACACACACCGTAACACACACACACACATGCACATACCTACATGCATACAAAATTCCGCCTACATCCACTGTACATAGGCTATACATAGATATAACATACTGACTAAGTAGTCAGCAGCACATTAGCATAGAATTTATGAGATATTATGATATATATATAAAGTCCATATATTGTTTTATATCTTTGTATCATATGACAGTGCAGAGTAACCAGTGGCAAAAAACATAATAAATCCCATGATGCAACAAGGACAGAACAGCAGTATCTTAAACCATATGTACAGTGCATTATATACACAAAAACTGCAATGTAGAAAATCAAGTAGCTCTCTGCAGATATACATTTGATGCATACATGATTGGAGAAATGTGTACAGGGAATGTACACCTGCAGACAAAATACATTACTTAAAAGGTAGTATTCCCAAATAAGGACTCAGGCTGAGAGGCCATCATGTAATACTATCTAAAAAGAGGCAATTTCCTACGAAACATTAAGAAGGGATAGGAAGAATAGAAGGGATAACTGACATAGAAGCTCTAAACCATCAGTGAATGTGAGAGTGTGACCTGCGGTGTAAAGCGGCTTTGAGTAGTCAAAGACTAGTAGTCAAAGCCCATTTACCATTTCAGTGGATGGTTAGAAGTATGGATGGAGACATAGATGTATGGATGGATGGACTGAAGGATGGATAGATGGATGGATGCATTGATAAGCGTATAATGAACAGATCTGTGAAAAGAGGAATTAAAAGAAGGCTAAATGTAATCTGAGTGTTGGCATAGACAGTGTTGTATGAGAGGTGATCCAGATTTAGGCACACACAGCTGACCCAACAAACATGCCAAAGGTGCGTCGATGAGTTTCCTTGTAAATATACACAGTGCACATGTATCACCATAAGACATTGGGAGACTCCTTAAATTACAACATCAGACCTTGCTTCTAAAATGCTGCTCTGTTTGCATCGTTAGCATCCTACCTGCAGGGCGTCAGCTGGGACATTTTTCTATCAGAGCAGCTCTGAATCATTCTAATGGAGGGAAAAAAATCAATAATCATCACAAAATGTAAATAATTGAGTTTGAGACCACTGCAGCTGAGGTTGACACTGTGAATCACCTGAAGTTACCAAACTCTGCTAGTCACCATCTCCTTGCCTTCTGTCCTATTAAGATCTCTTTTGTTAGAGCTTAAAACCAAATCACTAAAACAAAAATTAAACTTATTTCTGCCAACTGAAGCTTGCTGTCTGTTAGTTCCTGATTGATTATCATGTTTTTCATTCTTACAGAATCACAGCTCACAGAGACACCACAGAAATGTCCTCCAAGGGCTGGGCTGCATTCAATTCTTGTCAAGTTCCTCTAAGGCCACCCTTAAACTGAAAAATAGCACAAATATCGGAGTCCTTAATGTCAGCCTTCATGCCTTTATCAGCACGTTAGAGCAAACTGAACCTTTGCTCTTTCTCTTCTGTTCTCGACGACATGATGAAAATGCTCCTCCTTTATCTCTGCAGTAATGGATCACTTAAACTTAAGTTACTATTTATTCAAATGTTTCGTGTTGATCTTTAAATAAACACTTTTGCAGATAATTACCCATGAGGAGAAGGAAGAAGGAAAACCACCTCCATTCATCAGCAGGCAGAGCTCAGCAGGGGTCATGTTTCTATAATGCACCTTCCTCTTATGAAAAGTTAAAAATCAATCGTTTTGAATGATACTCAGGGATCATATCGGGTTCACTGTAACATGTGAACAAGCACGGACCACTTTGCTCACCAGAGGCTTCAGGAGGGAGACGGCCCTCCGTCAGTGTATGTGTGCAGCATTAAGCCAGCGGCACTTTGGCCCCCGGTCTGAGAGTCCAGACTGTGAGGCTCCGGACATCAAGGGGCCAGAGAGCAAAAATACCAGCAGAGTATTTACAGCCTGGACACTTTAACCCTTTATTATCAGAGGATCATCAGTCATCCTGCAGCTTTGTGGACATTTCAGCTGAATTGGAGCAGAGGTTAGCTCAGTCACCTCACAGCAAGAAGGTTCCAAGTGGAGTGAGATCTGGGCGGAGTGTCTTTGTTCTCCACCTGCTCTTGGTCCCTTCTGCAGACCAAATAAATGCTTGTTGACTGAACTGACAAATCCAAATTTCCTCAAGGTTTCACCTAATATTTTTCTGCATGTGCCAGCCCTGTGATTGGCTGGCAACCAGGGTATCATCCTAATCAAACAGACCAAAACCACTGTGAACACTGGACTACCTATGATGTAGGGGTTAGTTTTCTCAATTTAACTTAAAAAATTAATTTAATATGATTTTTTAAATCAGACTGCAGAGAGACAAAAGTCATTAATTTATTTATCATTTTTAGAATAATGGAAACCTAAGCAAACA
Source organism: Scarus forsteni (assembly GCA_036419115.1). NCBI lineage: Eukaryota > Metazoa > Chordata > Actinopteri > Labriformes > Labridae > Scarus > Scarus forsteni. The sequence continues at coordinate 118,792 of JAZDUH010000312.1, forward strand.
GATCCTCTCACATTCATCTGTGTGTGCAGACTGTACACTCAGTCTCTCTGTCTCTGTCACAGCTGTGATGAATGAAAAAGACTTGAGATAAACACACTGTGAAACCTCTTTTACAATTTACAGCAACTACAGCAGCATTTATGGCACTGCAAACGTGCAGCTGCCCACCCAAACCAGGACACGTATGAAGGCTTGTTCTTTCAGACTGACTGAAACAGTAAAAATCACTGTTTATTCTGGACAGCACTGTATCACTTTTTAAAGGGACTGTGAGGAGTTTCTAAATAATTACAAAAAAGTCTCACTTTTAGATATATGCTTGATGGAAATACACACTTATCGATGAGTTTTATAGCATCAAAATAGGTTATCTATAAATGCTATTCCTTGGCCTTCTGGTTGGGCCGAACAGGGCTGGACTGGCCTGGATACTCAACCTCGGGAACAAGACAATTAAAACTAGAGCAAATTTATATTATTCAGACACGTCTTAGAGCACCGGGCTGTAAATAGCGATATATAGCCGGCTACAAAACTACGATACTAAGTTTTCCAAAAATTGCTTGTTGTCACACATCAAAAACTACCGCTACGTAACTGGAAAGAGATACATTACCTCGTCACTTTGCATCCTGTAAGTTGTTGAAAAAAGTTGTAAAGCAATGCAGAGTTCTGAGGAAGGTCTGAGCTGCATTATTATTAGCATCAACAAACACACGCTTTGGCTTGTGGTGTATTCCAGTTGTAGTTGGAAGTAGGAATTTCTGAGTTCCGAGTAGGAAACTGCAACTGGAACGTCCCCTGAAGTCAGAATTTCCTACTGGGAACTCGGTGAAACCTCGCTACCTCCGAGTTGACGATCAAAGATTTGATGCCCCAGTGTGAACAGCTATTTAGCTCCTGTAATAATCCATTTATTTGCACCACTAACTGGGGTGTGTCGCTCTAGATCAGCTGTATACATAGTATTGTTAGACTTCTATTTACAAAAATGCTGCCATAGTGATAATCACAATCTTCATACAACACAGTAGCCTGGTAGATCGGCATGTTTTTTTTCCGACTTCAACTGGAACGCCGATGAGTTGGAGATGATGTCACTCCCAGTTCCGAGGCTACTGGAACGCAGCATTACGACAGTCGCTGCACGTGCTCATCGGTAGCAGAGTCTTAATGTCGCCCGAAACAGATTCTCCTCACAGCATCTTTGACTCATTTTAGGTTTAATCAGAGGAGTTCCAACTGTGAAAGTTTGGGAACCACTGATGGCGGACATAATCTTAATCACGCCAGGTTTTAGGAGGTTAAAGGTGTTTTCTGTATCATGTTGATGGGGGCAGACCTTGCTCCTGAAATGCTTTATTTACACAAACACAGCCCTGAGGACTCCATGTTCATCTGCAAGTGAAACAAAAGGTCTGAAAATGACATCTGCATCAGGTGATAATTAGGAAAGCTGCCGGCGCTGCACACTGAAATGCTTTTAGCAGGAGCACAACACAGCCTTTACTGATGGAGTCATTAAATCTGACTGTAGTTGTGAAGGTCGTGACCCTGTCGATGCCCAATCTTTGTAAAATCTCAGTCTGAGACTAAAAGCTTAGAGTTAATGAAGAGTCATGTGAGAGGGTCAGATTAGAGTCCAATGAAAGACTTAGGAAGTTTAAAGAAGTCTTAAATGTGTAGCAGACAGTCACAATAAGACAAACTCTGGTCTTTATTTAAAGAGTAGGCGTCACAGTTTTACATCGTTAGCTCTAAAGAGTGTTTGTTCTGAGTGAGCTCACCTCACCCTCTGAACCCGGATCGCCTCAGAGCTCTAAAGTTTAATCACCACAGCGTCATAAATCTTTGCAGCTGTACACACAGGCAGCAGAGCCATGCGACAGACCTGTTTGTGTTTTTATAAAATCATGAAATTGTGTATAGCATGGCCCTTAATCACTTTATATCCACCCCCTCTCTGTTTTCATCTGTTTGTGTGTGTGTGTTTCTCTCACTTTCTGCCTCGCCTGTTATCGTCTCCGAGTGTGCCAGACTTTATCTAATCCTCTCCCCTCCTTGTTTTAGCCTCGGCGAGCTCCGCCGCTCTCCAAACACGCTTCAGAGCGAGGAGAGAGGGAGAATCTGGAATCATAAATGACTTTATTTCACTGTGAAGCGCTCACGATGCTGACGACACGGAGAGGAGGTTTAACAACAGCGTGAAGAGGAACAAAAGGACGGAGAAGGAGATGGAAGGATGTCAGAGAAATAAGCCCGTCAGCATCATCAGGCATGTCTCCAGCAGGCATCATTTACCATCACAGCCCTGTTATGAGGCTCGCTCTCCTGCTCGCAGCTCCACCAACCAGCTGCACTGCGGGTTTGAAAGACCAAGACACTTTATGATGAACGAGCTGCCTGGTAAAGAAACTTCTCATCAGGATGCTGAAAAGTTAATAAAGTAGTGTTAAGTGGACGTCCACCTGCTTTCTCAGGCTGATTTAAGGTGTGGAGTTTGGACTGCATGTTGAGCTGCCCACTGAAACAGAGTGAAACACATACTGCACACGTCGTTGATCATGACCCATTGAATATCCTGAAATATTCACTGGCCTCATTGTTCCTAAGTTACTGTGCAGAGCTTTGGGTATACTCTTACAAAAGTTCATTAAATTCACTTTTAATTCTCCAAAAAACATTGGTAAGGATAATTCTTAAGGCCTCATACAGGATCAAACATTTACTGACACTCATGTACAGTGTACATTTTAGGACATCCTCAGTCTCAGGAAAACCTCTGTCATTTCTCAGACCAAACGGCCTCAGAAAACCTCCGTCAGTCCAAACGGACTCAGAAAAACCTCCCTCAGACCAAACGGACACAGAAAAACTCCCTCAGATAATACGGCCTCAGGCTTCAAAATAAAAGTCATCAGACAAAACAACGTCAGATAAAACGGCCTCAAAATGAAAGCCATCAGACAAAATACTGGAAAAATGGACTCAAATAAAAAACAGCGTCAGGTTGTAACAATATCAAATTAATCATCATAATATCATATATGTTAAATCGTCTTGAGATGGCATTCAGCTTAAAATCAGCCACTAGCAAACTTCCTGTTTTCAAAATAAAACCATCTTTTATTATTTCCTTTTAGTTTTTTAACGCTTTTGTAAATAGGCTCTTGTTTTGGAGCCGACCTGCAGTATGTAGTATACAGTATACACACATGAGTATGTAGTATGTAGTACGTTAGTATGCCATTTCAGACATATATAATATAATAATGTCTATGGTACCGACTTTTGATGACGCCACGCGCACTTCTGGTCTCTTAAAAATGTTGGATGTTACGACCTGACGCTGGTTGTTATTTGAGTCCGTTTTTCCAGTGTTTTGTCTGATGACTTTCATTTTGAGGCTGTTTTATCTGACGTCGTTTTGGTTGAGGCAGTTTAATTTGACACCGTTTTGTCTGATGACTTTTATTTTGAAGCCTGAGGCCGTATTATCTGACGGAGGTTTTTCTGAGGCCGTTGGGTCTGAGGGAGGTTTTTCTGAGGCCGTTTGGTATGGCAGAGGTTTTCTGAGTCCTTTTGGTCTGAGAAATGACAGAGGTTTTCCTGAGACTGAGGATGTCCTAAAATGTACACCGTACTCATGAGTTTCAAACAGCACAAATCATGTTCAAAGCAAATAATCAACCCTCTGGAAAATATCTGAGAATGGTTCATGGATCTACATAAAGCGATGATCTTGTTTCAAAAGCTCAGTGTACAGACATGGAGAACATGTTTTTGTATTTCCATACATTAGTATCAAACACATGCAGGTCTCGACCAATGTCCAAACATGAGGCAGCTATAAAATCTTCTTAAAGCGACAGGAACATGAGCCTGAACGTGTGCCACAGTGACACAGCTCAGTTTTCTCTTTCTTCAGAAATCTCAGGACAGATGCTAACAGATGATATACATGCTGTACATGATGCCAGACTCTGAGTAACTAAAAGAATTCTGTGAGAAAACAAGCCAAACAGCCTGGGGTCATAACACCTGACAGTTTGTTTGCATCAAATTAAATTTCCACTCCCATGTGCCTGCATGTATGTGCACATTTATGTGTCTGAGTGCGTGAATATGTGTATGCTTATAAACATATTTTGTGTATTTATATATATAGTTGATTATTGACAATCTGATAACTTTTGGACAAATGTGTTTATTTTTTCATTAAATGATTAGGTCTGTATTTTCAGACAAAGGTAAAAGTGAATAATAACTAACATGTTTTTAGGTTTTTATAGATGAGGAGAATAAATAATAGGTTAATAATTAGTGAAAAGGATGTGGGATTCTTCTGTCTTTCTGTCTGTTTTCTGTCTGTATCCAGAGGGCATCTGATGTCAATTCAACATCAATATGACATCAAACACTGAAAGCAAATCGTCGTCATAACGTGTTCAAAAGAGTGAGTCAACATGACATCGAATCGACGGCAATTTGATGTCAAGTTTTGTGCAGCTCCGTTGTTTTGATGTCAAATATATATATTAACAATGTATAATGCAGTACTTGGATGTGAAATTGATCCTTTAGTTGGACCTTTTACAACCATATGGAGGTCAAAGCTTGTTGGCTGTTAATCATGGGAGTCAAAATCTTGGCCAATTTTCAACATTAAATTGTTGTCACAGTGCCCCCTGGGTACTCATTATTTTTCCATTTGTTCATATGTTTGAAATAAACGTATAGATAAAAACATCTGCATGTGTTTGATTGTATGATGTCTGTCTGTCTTCATTGATTCTGCAGCTGGACCTGCTGCAGGTCTGCAGTCTTGGACAATAGGAGTCAAACCGTAAATGCTGCCACATACTACAAGCTTTGGGCCATGATAGTTAGCCAGTTAGCAACATTTTAAAACAGCAACAGTTCAACAACATCTGCTTCAGCACATGGATGCAACAGAGACATCTTCCCATTCAGGGGCATCACCCTGAGGACAGGTCAGCACAGAGGGAGACGTATCAGACTCTGGAGTCTCCCAAAATATAAGACTCCAGTGACCTAAAACGGCATTAATGTGGACAGAAAGACAAAACACAGAAAAACAGAGCTGATGAGTCTTAAGTAACTTACCACACCTGTGCCAAATCACTGCCCATCAGCCGCACACGCACCTGGTGCTTCGTGTGCCCACATGAGGGCGGCCATTTTGGAAAACTGTTCCATCCTCCATTTTGAAAATGAATTGGGACATGGAGGTGCATCATTACATAAAGGTTTCTTAAACAATAAGGACATGTGATGCTGTCATGGAGATTTGGACCAACATCTCTGAGGGATGTTTCAGCATCATGATGATTTAAGGAGCTCTGAAGGTGAGGGGGGTCGAATCTGGGACAAAAAGTAGCCGACCCAATAAAGAGCCAGGCTGTGAAGTTCTGTTTCTTTCTGTCTAGAATTGTGAACTAACAAATTATTTGCTTTGCAATAATCCAAGAGCTCCTAGGTCTAGTAAACTTCCTTTACTGGCCAGATTATCTGTTCCAGAATACTCCACGTTTTCTGAATGACTGCTAACACACTTCTGTGATGAGCACAATGATCTCTGATTTTATTAATTCAAATAGAAAATTAAAACAACAAATCTGGTTTGTGTAGCACCCCTGAGTTTTTTCGACCTCCTGAGCTTCTAATTTCTCAGAGTTTAAATGCTTGCAGCCACATGTGCATGCTCAGATAGCAGAGTCTGCGTTGGAGATAGCAGTGGTTGTATTTTGGGTGGACTGACCCTTTACTGAGCAGCAGGGAGGATTTGTATTCTCGGCCGCTCTTATTTCTTGCAGATGCAAAGCCACATTACCGTCTGTGGCCCTCGGTGGCCGTATCACAGTGAGCAGGAAATCTTTCCCCGGTGGCCGGCTGAGGTTTAATTTTGTTGAAGTGTTGGCAGATTACGGCTTCCTCTGCGCCGCTGTCATGGAGAAACAGGCCGGGCGGGCTGGCGAGCGGGGAGCCAGCACATTGATAAGGACAGCTGCTTGGAGGAGATTTCCCCGGAGGGAGCAGTGAGACAGGACGGCAGAGACACAGCGGACGTTAGGTGGAAACACGGCGGACCACACCGGCTGCTGTTCACGTCCTCCTATTATCTGATACGCAGCTTACACACCGGGGCGCCATCAACTGCTGCTGGCACAATCAGAGGGCTTAAGGGCACCATCCTGATTGGATTCAGCGGCCCAGGCACCGAAAAGATCAGCAAGCAGATTGATGAGAGAAAAATAATTCCCCCTCTCCACACAGGGAGGGTTTAATACAGAAAAACATTCAAGAAAACATTTCTACTTCAGGGGAGAGTTTGTGAAGTTCGAAAGAAACAACAGAGCGAGAAGGAGACAAAGGTGCTGAGAACAATGAGCCTCAGATTCATCAACACCGGGGAGCGAGGAGGAAATTATTTGGTTCAGCTTCACATGAGGAGATCCATCCTCTAATGGGCCCATCAGGGAACAGCCTGTTCACATTAAAAAGGGAAAATGACGATTGTTTCAACAAGTTCACGTCTGAAAATCATCCCAGAGGCAACGAGATGAGGATCAATCAGTCATCTTTTACCTTCACATTCATCTCCTCTTGTTGTTTAGAGCAAACAAAGAACATGAATCACAACATCATTTTAATAAAACCAGCCACAAACTCACAAAATCCCTCTGGGTTTCCTCCACGATGACAGTGGAGTGGCTGTTTAAAGTGTTTTACTCCTATTTCATTCAAATTTACATTATATTTAACCAGGAAAGCCTCCATAGCAGTCAGAGTCACAGAGTTTAGTCAGAGTCCAACATCAACAATCTGAGTGTGGAAAAGTCTGCTGTGGTCTGAGTCCACATTTCAGTCTGTTTTTGGACATGATGGACGTGGTGTCCTCCAGGCTAAAGAGGAAAAGGACCATCCAGACTGTTATCAGAGCAAAGGTCAAAAGACAGCTGTGATGGTATGGAGAAGTTGGTGTTGGGGTTAGTGTTAGGGGATCATGACGATGATTCTTTGCATGGGCCTAAAGATCTGCTGTGTTGATAATGCTGACATGTATTTCAACAGAACACAGTACACCTTTGTCAAGATGTTTTTGTGTGTTGGACTAGCCTGGTGGAAGAAGGCAATAATGTCTATAGAATTCACCTGTGTTGTGTCTATAGTGTATTTGACTTTCATAGATGTACGGTGATTATTCAATGTGTCAATGAATGCTGGAAACAATGAGACATCATGGGTCATCGAGCTAATGGAGGTAAATCAGTGGTTTGTGTGTGCACTTCGTCAAAGCCTTCTGTTCCCAATTGGCCATGTATTTGTTAGCGGAGGAAGGAGCATATCATTGTCCCATGACTGTTCCATGAATCTGGAGGAAATGTTGGTTGTTAAACATGAAATCGTTATTGTTTAAGCAGGTCCCTTATAGTGAAACAATGTCCCAGTCGGGTCTCTTGTTGTCAGGGTATGTAGTGAAGCTTGATTCGATAGCCTGGAGACCTGATTGGGTGCTGATCTTTGTGTAAAGGCTGTCTAGGTCAGTGGTAATAAGGTGTGCTTGTGTAGGAACAGCAATGGATCTGACAAGATCTAGAAATTGATACTGTATGTGTCCTTAATATTACTAGGGTGTCTCGTGGACACTGGGGCCAATGAAGTGATCCAGATACAAGGAGATGTTGTATGATGTGCTCTCACAATGGGTCTACCTGTAGGGACCTCAAATGGACTAGTCCATGTCTGAGGTTCCTTGTGGATCTTTGGAAGCAAATAAAACTGTCTGGGGGTTGTTTGGTCCAAATAGAAAGGGATTTTTTTTTTTTTTTTTTTTTGCTGTTACATATTTCCTATAGTGGTGAGATGATTGTGTGCAGTTTAGTTTGAGTTTCTGGTTGTAAATTATGCTGTATTTTTCTGTAATATTTGGTGTCTGAGAGTTGCTTGCCTTCTTCGATAAGGTACTGATTCCTATCCTAAATGACATTTTTTGATCACTTGTCGGCTGGTTTAATAATTATTTTGCGGTTTTGCTTCAGTTTGTTGAGAGCCTGACGCTCTGCTGTTGTCAAGTTACTCGACAGATCCTCTGGTCTTCGATATGATTGTATGGCTCATCTATTTGTCCTGAGTAGTTTTTGGATATTGCTACCCATTTGGGCTGTCTGTGGTTCCCAATTTGACGGGTGCTGAAAGGGTTTTTGAGTGTACTGTGAGACTGAGTGAGCGAAATAGCTAGCAAGCTTAATCCCTTTATGATTTAGTGGAGGTCTCTCTGGAGGTCGTCCCAATCATATTTGTGCAGCTGTGGGATAAAGAATGTGCCCTTCTCTAGGAGGAGGATCTGGTGTCTGGATGGGGTGAAGAGCTTGGATAGGTTGAGTATGTTGGATGTTGAGTTCCAACCCAGGTCGGGGTTTGGTTGTGTAGGGGTCGCTATCTGATCAGGTTGGGTGGATGTGTGGTGTACTGGTATTGTTTCTATTGGAGTTATAAATTTAGTTGGGCTGTCCAGTTGTTGAAGATGAGTCCAGCTGTGGTAGGTGTCCAGTGGATGTTGTCTCTTTCTGTTGTTAAGATGTCAAGTGGGATTTCAAAGAGGCAGGGGAAAGAGGCCGTGGCCTGTTTGTAAAGTGCCTTTAATTGTTTGCAAGAAGCCTTTCTGGGGTCCTGGTCCCTATTGTTGAGTCCTACAGAGAGGATGGCAATTTTGGCCAGTGGAATCAGTTTGTTTTGTTCACGAAGTTTTAGAAAGTAGTAAAAGTGTGCTCCGGGGTAGCTGTCTAACTGTATGTTTGGGTTATTGTGGGAGGGGGTCTGAGTGATATTGGACTCCCCTGCACCAGCATCTGTTTATGTGCTCTGGTGGTCCAGTCCTGTGGTTTTCTTGTTGGTCTCGCTATTTGGTACAGTGGTTTGAATTTGCCAGGGAGAACAGATGTGAGTTGTCTTGTATGTGTGGGGGAGGAGTGTGAGGGTTCTGAGGAGTCTAGGTCTGTTATTATTGGTGTGCTGGCATCTGTTGAGGTAGGCGCAGGCAGCTGATCTCCCTGCTCAATAGAGGGGTCAGATTGGGCTTGTGTTAAGGCATGTATGCCGGCCTTTGCACACCCACTCATCTTTGTATCCCCTCCAGGTTTGGGTTTGTAATTTAAAAAGAGGTGTTGTTGGTCGGCCACCCAACCCGCTCAGACCAGATGCCAATGCTACCTGTTGGGGGAGAACAGAAGGAGGTGATAGTGTCCTGAGTAATGACAGAGACATTTGAACCACTATGGGTGTTCAGTGATAGGGAAGAAAAGTCTTTCGTGTTGTAGTGAATGGGCTTAGGGGGGTTGTAACTTGGGCTGGGGTCACAATAGTTGTTTTCTTGTGTACCCGTTCAGAGATGAGAGGACTGGTTGTGGGGGACTTTGCGTTAGTGAAGTCCAGAGGGGTGATTAGTGGTGAGTCTGTGGGGGTGGTGGTTTTGTGGTCATGTGGTGGTGAGATGGGTGAGACTACTGGTTCTAGTTTAGTTTTTGTGGTGATAGAGGTGGATGTGTGTGGTGTTTGTGGTGGCACTTGAGTAAGGGGGACCCGCCTTGTGGGGTGGTGGGGTAAGGTGATTGGTGGGTGGGTGGGTGTTTCCTGTCCTGTTCAGTTTTGTATTTTGGTTTTGAGAAGATGTTCAGGGGTCTGAGGGGGTTATTGTGAGGAGTGAGGAGAAGTGGTGTCCTTTGGAGTCACAGTTTGTTTGTTGTGCACTGGTCTGGCCTGGTAGTGTGTGGGCCTGAGAATACAGAGAGTTTATTGGGTGCTGGCAGTGGGGACAACTTCTTTTCATTGGCTAGTTCCAGGATGGGGGACAGGGAGCTACCCACGCTCTCTTTTACTCTAGGCAAGCATGGAAGGGAGGTACGGGTATATGTGGTTGTTATGTAAGAGCGGTGATGGGTGTGTGGGACTTTGTGTCCATGGAATCTATTGTGGATGCGTAGTGTTCCTGAAGAATAAATATGTTGGTGTGCATCCAGTTGTTGGTGTTTTGTTGTATTTTATGGTATGTTTTGTAGCATCTCAAAGATTGAAGGAGGCTTTGTGACACTGGCTTGCTTCAGAAAAATCGTTTTATTACAAAGTGCAATACCAGGCACTGCAGGATACCTGGGAGGGACTGCCGATGATGTCCGTCTCCCAGAATTAAGTTTGATTACAGCTTATATAAGGACAGAATTGTGCACTGTATCTTCTCCTGAGATCTGGTCAGCAAAAAACAGTTGTTTGTTCCTTGAGCTGTACATCACATAGGACAGGTCAGTTATTTCTTGGGGCACAGGGTCATCAGGGTCATCTTGCAGCCCTCTCATGAGTGCACTCCTAAGGATGTTTACCCAGCATTTCCAGGATCCACATCAGACACTTTAGTTTCTGTTGTGGGTGCAACTGGTTTGGTGAACTGAGTTAGTTTGTTAGCTTGCTTCAAGATGCCAGGGGGGAAGAGTCCAGATGACAATGCTCTGTCAGCAATTTGTTTAGTATGGCTTGAATTAACTTGAAATACTTCTTTCTGAGTACTCTGGATTCTGGGTTGGGTGGTTGAGTGACAGTGAGTGTGGGGTATGGGTCTATGTGTGTGGCTTGGGCTGTCTGTCAGTTGTGTAGTTTGATGGCGCTTGGTGTCTGAGTGTTTTTATATGCGTGAGTGCGACTGTTTGTAGGCTGCATGCTCTTAATTCAATTCAATCTAGGGCATAGCCGTGCCTCCAAAGGTAAACATAATTGGACCATCAAATATTGGGGTCCTTAACTGACTGTTTCAGACCCAGGCTGGATGGTTTGCTGGTATACCCGTTGCTCCTGGTGGTTGTAGTTGAAGATCTTTGTTCTTCCAGTCCAGAGCCAAGTAGGCAAAAGTCCAGTCCCTCAAGAGTCCCTGGGAGAAACAGGCTTCCACAAAGGTGTTAAGTCACTCAAAGCCACTCGGTGGAGGCCCCACCGCTGGTGTAGTGCGGGTTGTCGGACCCATCGCTGATGGTCCAATATACTGCTATTATTTTAGATCTGAATGCTATTTATGAAACCCAAAGTGGTTTCCTTTGTAGACAAACTAGAACAAAAAATTAGAGGAAGGGTTATGTCCACCAGAGAACGCATTGACCAACAGTCAGTGACGTTTGCAAAATAATTGTTTCTTTAGAGGGTGTGTGCTCAGAGGAGATTTCCCTGGAGGGTGCAGTCAAACAGGACAACAGAGACACGGTGGACATTTGATGGAAACACCGCGTTAGTGCCCATGGCATGGGTAACCTGCACATCTGTGAAGGCTCCATTAATGCTAAAAGGTACAAACAAGTTTAGGAGCAACATGCTGCTGTCCATCTTTTTAGGGATTTCCTGCTTATTTCAGAGATGATGACACATTCTGCTCGAGTAATGGCAGCAGGGACTAGACTGACCTGCTGCAGTCCACACCTGTCTCCACTGAACAGGGACTAGACTGACCTGCTGCAGTCCACGCCTGTCTCCATTGAACAGGGACTAGACTGATCTGCTGCAGTCCACACCTGTCTCCACTGAACAGGGACTAGACTGACCTGCTGCAGTCCACGCCTGTCTCCACTGAACAGGTGAGGAACATTATGAAAATACACATGAAAAGGCACAAAGAGTTCCACACACCAAAAGATAGCTTCCTTCAAGGATTTTTTATTCGAACAACAAAGATGATGAATGTTCATTTAAATATATGGACATTGACATTATTTAGTCTCTAAACATCTGCTGTGGATATCAGAATCTCCAAACTCATCAGTCAAGATCAGCCATTCAAAAATCTGTATATAATTGAAATTAAGATAGATATGCTAATTGTAGTTGCATGTTTTGTCTTTTTCTTTCTGGGTCTTATTCAGATTGTGATTGTGTCTCACCTGTATATTGAAATGGTGATTGGCAAACCACTTTGTACATCTGAAGCAGAGACGTGTGGCTTGAAATGTCACTGACTTTCAAATAAAAGTCCCTCTAGAAGATATTGGTGTGTAGCTGTCTTTGTGCCCAGAGATAAAAAAAAAAAGCTGTTTGACTGAGAATTTGAATATTCCCTAATTTATAACTGACTTATGATGAGGATAAAGATCCCTGTTTCAAGACACATTTCAACACTTGATTTATGTCTTAAACTCATGACACATTGGAATGACTGAGGATATTACCACTGCTGCTTTTATTAGAAAAGGATGACCCACAGCAGCAGCAGATGAGGTGATGGAGCTAAAATCAAGACAACAGTCCAAGTATTTCATTTTAATTTAATTATCAGACACTAGATGATGAGCCACAAAGTTTTAACTTTGATCTATTAACCCTTACCTACTAACCATGTATTTAAATGAAGCTTGGCCTCTGCTGGATCAGAATCCTTCTTCAAAACCATCGGAGAAGGCATCATGGGGACTTTAAGACCCTTTAAGTCTTTTTTGACTGCTGGTGGAGGTTTTTTCAGTCTCTCTCTCTCCCATCCGTCATGTTTCTGACCTTTAAAGTCGTCTCGGCATCAGGAGCATGCACATGAGGAGATGTTTACCAGAGATGACAGCGTGCTCTGAGGTGTTTATGGCAGAGAGTGGAGTGATCATCATGTGTGGGGGCGGCCTCGGCTCACCGGCAGGCAGTCGCTGGAGGAAGTGAAGTCTGTGACGGTGATGCATCACACCGACACGAGACGCCGGATATAAAAAGCACTTGGCACCTTTTTGCAATATGTCACACTCGCACTAGTAGACACAAGCCGGGGTTATGATCCATTCAGACCGCAGGGGGTGTGTGAAAGTGAAGAGCAGAGCCATAAATAAAGAGGAGCTTTTAAACATACTAAGTATATTATTATCTGTGTGACAGGACAGAGGCAGGAACAATCAGCCTGCTCAGTATACAGAACACAGCAGCAGCATGAATACCAAACAGGTCTGAGTGATGGCGGAGTACAGAGATAAAAACACCTCTGGGACGGGAAATATCCCTGGAGCTGCAATAACCTCCGATTGAACAGGATCCCAGATTATTAAACATAAAGACGACTGCAGCGTGAGACATAAACACACAGCCTGATCTGCATGCTCAATCACTCCAACGGCCTCCACTCTGTTTGCCATCAGAGACACGTGGACCCAAGAACAAACAGTCAGCATGGCAGCGGAAACATTAACAGACTTGATTCTATCAAAAATGTTTGAATTTGTGGTTAAAGAAACCTTCACACCTCATACTGCAGACATTTTCTGTTTAGTTAACTGATGAAGCTACGATCTGGCTATTTGATTCGTCAGTGTTCCTACATGGCTACATCTACCTGCTGCTGCATCCCTGCCTAAACTTATACCGTTTAACTTAAATAAAAAGAACAATACCAAAAAAATCAAAGGTTCAACTGCTTAACCTCAATTAGAGAGGGTATAATATGTTCATTCCGTAACATATAATATGTCACACTGAAGACAATATCTTATTTCTATAAATTCAAGAAAGCTGCTTTCATTATTTGAGGTTTAAAATGATGATTTTAATGATCCTCCTGTATAAAGTCTAAAGAGTTTCAGATCAATATTGTCAGATTTACATTGTGATAATCAGAGTCTAAGGAAATGTTCAGATCCAGGTGTGAGTGTTTGTCCAATTTAAAGTAAAAAAAGTCTCATTACTCTTGTTCTAATCTGTAACTTCCTGAAATGTCTGCATTATTTTTTTGTACAGATATCAGAACTGAAAATAAGGCCAGAGATAAATTCCATGTGAAGAGTGTTGTTTGTTTCACTGGACGATATTTTCTTATAAAATTGGTTACATATTTTTGCTTTATACTCTTTGTAGTGGAGCTAAAAAAGCCGAAATTCAGGACTTGATGCAGGACCACACCTCAACCACGCCTCTTCCCGTGTTCTTATAAAATGTAACCTGACCATTTCCTCTCTTTGTTTAGCTCACTCCACGCACCCCTCCCTCCCACCCTGTCTTTAAAATTTCTTTCTTCCTTCTTTCCTCTGGGCCTTATAAAGAGGGTTCATCGTGCCAAGAGGTTTCCCCAAACCGTTATCGGCCTTACACATCCGCTATGTTGCTTATGATGGTCGTTCTGTGTGGTGTGGTCCTTACGTATGAAGTATATTTATCTGGACCTGTTGGGTGAGTGGGGGTTAGAATAAATGTTTTAGACACTGTATTTCAGACTAGACGAACACTCCTGAGTTTCTGCAGTATGAAGGTGTCGGTTGAAGAACACCATCAAGGATAAGCCTACTCCTCTCTCCTCCAGAAGCCTCCTCCCTCCTCCACCCTTGCCTCCTCCAGGTGTATTTAAGCAACTGGAGAATGGTTCATCATGGTGCAGAGAGAATGATGTCAAGGTCATTGAAGGTGAGGGGATCTAAGACTCAAAACTTTTGTATTTAATCTGATTAAAAACAGACTTTGTGCAAAAGATCTTTGAGGCAAAGATTTTCAGTTTGATCCCTCAGTGAAGGAGGAGTGACCTCAGGAAGAACAGCGCTGTTTCAAAAGTTGAAGCCTTGATCTTTATATGTTCATGAGACATCTTTAGTTTATAATATCTCCTCCACTGACCTGGACATCATCCTCTCTGCCCCACATTGAAGGATCTCCCAGTTCCTTAAATGCGCCTTGAGGATGGGAAGAGGGAGGATGCTTCTGGAGGAGAGGTCTTTTAATCTAAGATGCACCGGGGTTGGTTTGGAGATGTGGCATCCGGGTGAAGTCCACCTTCACTCTGCTGATCACAATGCTCATTCAGCTTGATCCAACCATTCTGATCTTAAAGGTGTAGTCAGCAATGTGGGAGAAAACGAGTGGAGAGGTTGTTGATAAACAAATTTAGACCCGCCCCCGAAAGCTGATGGACGTGCATCGTCATGGAAACGGCCGTAGAAACTGCGTAGCTGACCAACGTAGCTAAGGTAACCCTGACTCGTCAGACAACTCGACTGCAATTATTGATAACATCAAAACAACAGTAGATTCTGGCAGATTAGACAATAAGATGAATGTCCGACGGCTGTTACTGTTATGTGAAGCACCACAAAGCTAATGTTGCTGACCTATCCAGCAGAAAGACGGCGACATCCGCGTCTGTTTTCAGGTCTTTCAGTTTGCGGGGTTCCCTCCACCGTCGGAAAGCAACACCAATGTTGACCCGGGTCTTCACTCTTTCATGGTCATAGCCCTTCTTTTTCACTTTTCACTCCTCTGACCTTTTTCTTTTGGGCTGTTTTTCAGCCATTGCTACTGCACATATTGTATCTCTCCCTTACGCTAACTGCGCACACTACGCATCCTATGACTCCCCCTCCCCCCTCTGTCTGATCTGCGCATGAGTATGATCGCCCCCTGGATGTGGGGGGGTGTACCCTGTTTTGGTAACTTGGCCCGAGCCACATGTATTTACCTGCTTAAATTCAGAGCCAAGGCTGTGTATTAAAACCAGACCTTTTTTTCAACATGCTGTCAGTGGTGACACCTTGTGGATGGAGAGGAGAAATACAGAGATTTTGACAAATAGTGCATTAGATTAGAAGATTAGAAGATTGCTGACTACACCTTTTAGGAAACATGTCAAAAAGCAACAGCAAGTAGAAGTTTCCTTCAATCAGTGATTATTCAAGTCAAGAGGTCAGCCCTTTCTGGCTGTTATAGACCTCTGTGTTTGTTGCAGTGTTATCAAACCAATATCTATGAGATCTGACTTGGACTGAAAATATAAAGGCTAATTTAAAAAACAAATAAAACTCAATATTTGGACGGCATTTTAATCCATGAGATTACTTAAACGAGATGCATGTATCAATATTAAATATTTTAAAATAAGACAGACACATCTCTCAGCACATGCGTCCTGGTTTTGTTAGCAGAGAGAAGGCTGTGCCTCAAATTCATGACTGTCGCAGATGAGAGCATCAACTAAAAGCCTCAAAGCCAACATCTATCAGCCTGTCAGCAGCTTTTTTGTAGTTAAAGAGAGGGGCTCATCATGTTGGACCTTTCAGAGGGAGCCTGACACTAATGAGCACTCGTTCATCACTGGAATAAAAGCAGCAGGACGATTAGTCCTCCGAGTTTCTGCAGAGCGAGCGTCCATCAGCGTGACGTATGGACGACTTTCAGGAGCTGCTACGAGCCGCGATGCGTTTGTGTGACCGAACATCAATCAGCAGCCTCAGCCATGTGGACGTTAATTACAGGACAATAGATGGCTGATTCTGTAAAAGATAATTTGGATTTGATTGAAGGATGTTCAGGCAACAACCTCCAGCTCTGAAGAAACAGACACAGAGAACTTCAGAATCTTTTTTCATACAAACACCAAAAAAATAATAACCACTAAACCAAAAGGTCACACACCCTGACATTTCATTGGACCGCCTTTAGCTTTAACGACAGCTCACATTTACCGTGGCATTGTTTCGATGAGCTTCTGCAACGTCACAGATTTGTCCCAGATCATAGCACTGCCCCCACAGGCTTGGACAGTAGGCACTAGGCATGATGGGTGCATCACTTCTGCCTCTTTTCTTACCTTGATGCTCCCATCACTCTGGAACAGGGTCAATCTGGACTCATCAGACCACATGACCTTCTTCCAGTCCCCCACAGTCCAATCTTTATGCTCTGTAGCAAACTAAAGCCTTTTTTTCTGGTTAGCCTTATAGATTAGTCGTTTTCTTAAAGCTAAGCAGCTGTTCAGTCCGAATCCTTTGAGTTCCCTTCACATTGTGTGTATGGAAATGCTCTTACTTTTACTATTAAACACACCCCTGAGTTCTACTGTTGTTTTTCTTTGATTTGATTTGGCCAAATGTTTCAGTGATTCACGGATCACAATTATTCAGGAGTTTATTCTGACCACATTTCTTCCTTGAAGATGATGATTCCCTGCTATCCTGTCAGTTTTTAATATGTTGGACAGTTCTTAACCCAAATTTAGTAGTTTCTGCATCTCCTTAGATGTTTTCTCTGCTTGATGCACACCAATGACTTGACCCTTCTTAAACAGACTAACATCTTTTCCACGACCACAGGATGTGTCTTTGACATGGTTGTTTAAGAAATGAGAGGCTACTCATTGCATCAGCTGGGGTTAAATAAAGTGTTCCCAGCTGAAAGATAAACGCCCATGCAGTAATTTTCCAATAGGAGGCTCGTTCCTGTTTGATTAGTTAAATCCAGGTGGCGACTTTATTTTTGGACAGGCAGTGTGTAATATAAACATATGGAGGCCTGTCCTGTAAGGGGACAGTTTATCATTGAATTGAATTGAATTGAATTGATTTATTTTGGTCATGTCAGCACACTTATTCAGCATCACACATTGTCAATAGATGATCACATTGTACATGTCCGAAAGGGAAGACAGAAGAAGCTGAGCTTATCTTTCACAATGAAAGTGTACATCAGTTTGATTCACCTGTGACTCTTATGCAGCAGATCCAACACTTTTTAATGATAAATGAAACAGAAGTCCTTCACAGAATTCAGTTTGTTCTGCCAAAGAGGGGCGCTCATGTTGGCATTTGTTAGTCTGTCTGAGAGCAAAGATAACTCAATAAAGATTTTCAACACATTTTGTTGGTCTTAAAAGGAGGAAGAACTGATTAAATGTTGGTGGTGATGGAGTGATCCAGCGCAGATCTACAATCAGGATCTGGGCTACAAAACACTGTGAGACAGGCAGCTGTCCACATTCTCACCAGTGACTCTGCTCACTAACACCTTAAGGTGTGTGCTCTCTAAACACTCTACTTTCCAATGACACAGCACACCTGCCAGGTGCTTCTCTCTGCAACTGAGCAGTGTTTTTTGGTTCAGAGTTGTGGGGTTTATTAATGTCACTTTTTGGCAAAAGTAGCCACAAAAACAGGAGCAGACCAGGAGATGGATGTGAGTGAGGGTCTGTGAGCCAACCGCAGTTTTATTTATGAAACTTATGAATTGTTCTGGATAAAAGTACAGTGGAGGGTCTTGAACTTAATCTGCCAAGTTTAAACTCTTAATGAGTATACATGTGTTTCAAAAACCTTCACATTATATAACAAAATATTTGTCAAGTTTTTTTTGTTTGGCTAAAGTGATGCATCCTTAAATAAAAAATATTCCAAAGACAAATTATTAAAGGATGTGTGGTTTTTGCAGCAGAGTCAGTCCCCTGATGTCTTAACCCTGCATTTAAACCACATAAAGACTCTCGGAGAAAATGAAGTAATCCCAGCCTCCTCCCATGTGAGCAGAGAGGACCTCTCCTGGTATTATTTTCCGCCTTCTTCAACATTTGAGGATAAATATTGAATTATCCGGGTGGCCTGGTGTATTACACACATGTCACAGAGAAACTATTTCAGTCTGACACTGATCCGGGACATTTTATCGAGGCCGGGGAGACAATGGAGACATTAATGGCTGCTGTAATTGCATGGAAAGTCTAAAATAGAAAGATGAGTGAAAAAAGATAAAATCAGGGAGAAAAATGGGAAAGTGCTTCTGAAAAAGACACCAGAGAACAATCTGGATCCATCTCTGCATAAATGTTTGACAAATCGTCCAGGAGACCAGCCAACACTTGGAGAAGGAAATACAGTATAGCCTAAGAGCAAGATTACCGTAATACTAATAATAAGAGATACAGAACAGAAAAACAGCAGAATCACCATTTGATGTAGAAAGAATAATGTTATATAGTCTTTAGTCTATAGTCCATTACTGTAATATTTTAAAATATTCTAATTCTTTGTGCAGGGTCACGTCACGCATGATGCAGCTCGTTCTTGTTGATTTTTCAGATCCTGTCCCTGTTTTTTGGGGGGAGTGGATCAGAATAATCAGAGCCAGCAGTGTGTTGGAGGAGGTTGTTGTTTGGCTTCACACGTAGAAGTTTTTTCTTCTCTCTTCTCTGTACATCTGCAGAATGTAACGTCTGTGATGACACTAATTAAGTTTTTCAAATCAGAATAAAGTGCTGGGCATTCATTGAAAGCTATTCCTGTATATTTGACACCATCAGTGTTATTATTTCAGCTTTAGATTGTATACCTTTCTGCTGCAAAGACACTTTAAAAAACTCAGTTCAAGGTCTTTTAAGAGTTTCATAGACAGCCAATTGCAAGGCTGACCCATAGAGACGGAAACCATTCATGCACTCTCCCACCTAAGGGTAAGTTTGAGTCTCCAGTTCACTAAACAAGCATGTTTTTTGGAGAAAACTCATGGGTGCACAGGGAGAACATACAAGCCTCCCCTGATTGGGGAGTCAAACCAATAACCTTCCTGCAGTGATGAGCCTGCACCACCTGCTGCATAAACACGCCACCATCAGTCAGAGCAGAGCTGTGCGCGTGCAGGCCTTTATTATAAAAACACATGAACCTAAACAAAACCTTTGGACTGAACTAGACTCACAGACTTGAGGTTTGCCACCTCTGAGCTCTGACAGTAGTTTTTTAAGGGGAAGGAGTATTTGAGACATTTCGTATAGTTTTTATGTGCAACTTTGAAACATAGAGTCAGTTAAACATTAAAAGCCTCTTCATCTCAGTGTCCTTACATTTCTACAACTTTAACAAACTCCATTAAAATAATCTTGTTGACTCTCCTGCGTTCATTCATTGAAAACATCAGAAATCTTGTTGCTATTAAGGCGCCACTAAGCTCACAGGGGCAGTACACACTCTCACGCTGCTGTTGTTGTTGGGTGCCCCCCCCCCCAACAATTCCCCTTGAATGAGATTTCACTCTCCACTTAATCTCTTTATTCGTGTGGAGAGGCTTTTTTGTGCCTGATGTGCCTTAATCCTCCGCCTGCATGGGCACAGGCGGAGCTTTGATCAGCTCCTGTTTGATGAGAGATATCGACAGGCCTCGGCCGACCACGACCGCAACCATGCTACACCAACATCCCCCCTCCCCCCCGACATGTCGGTGCTGATGAGATTAAAAAGCAGAAGATGGAGGCATCAAATGTGTGGAAACATGGAGGAGGAAAAACAGAGACCTGATTTATGAGTGTAGTCTTTTTATTCTCCTGACCAGCAGTTCACAGGTGAACCTCTTGTGATGTTTTGGTCCCACGATGGCACAGCGGTGAAAACCTCAGATGAAACGCATCAGGCTAAGTTACTGCAAATACAAAAGTTACTGATGTCACAGGGATTTATTATCTCCGCCAAGGAGGTTATGTTTTCGGGAGAGTGTGTCTGTCTGTCTGTCTGTGAACAAAGTAACTCAAAAAGTTAGGGATGGATTTTGATGAAATTTTCAGGTGTTCAGCATGGGAAAATGAAGAAGTGATTTGATTTTGGTGTTGATCTGGATCACCGTCTGGATCCAAGAATTGTTCAAAGGATTCTTAATCACTGGGAGATAGGGAACTATGCTGCTCTCCGAGTGCTTTTCTAGTTCCTATAGAAACTTAAATCTTCTGATTTGTGAAATAATAACTGTATAAACACCTTTATGTGTCACTGTGTTTTTATGTGGACTAAGAGCTTTTTAAAAACTTATGTGTGGATTATTTCTTTTGAACATATAAGGAAGTCTTTTATTTTGAAAACACCCACCCTCGTGGACTTGGTCTCAGTGCTCACACACTGGAGCAGCTCAGACTCAAACCCTCTCACAATGAAACGTGCAGACAGTGCATCCACTCGCCCTCTGCAGAAGGTTAATAATGATCCCACTGTGGCTTCAGAGAGGTCAGTGCAGACTCTGACACTGGATGAGAGCTCAGCTTGTTCGTGAAAACTGTCGTCCCAGAGGTTCACGGTCCCTGTCGTGGCTGCGTGACATTTAAAAACACCAGTAATGTGCTAATGATGCAGGTTTTTCTTTTCTCTGCATCCCGCCTCCAGAGGAAGGAGCTGCAGCTTCTTGTTAGGCTTCAGACAGTTCAGAGGATCATTAATGTCCAATTAACCCCAGAGAGACGGCGTGGAGGTGTGCTGGTGACATATGGGCAGGTTGTCAGATGGAAAAGTCACGACGGCTGACGCTCACAATAAAACCAATAAAGATGACTTCAAAGATTTTGTAATGAATTTAAAACTTTAGATAATCTCTAATGAAGGGGTTTAAATCTAAAAATCCTTCATGTAACGTGGTAAATAACTTCTATCACAGAAGTCAGACTCTGGGTGCTGAGTCAGTGTTTTGGCTTCTTTCCTGCCTGTTAATGCTGCTCTGAACTGGACAGCACTGGTCCAAACGTAGACCTCTCTGCTTTGCCGTGCTCATGGATGATGAGAGACAAACATGTCAAAGTGCAAAGGTTTAAGGGTTTTGATTCACACACAAACCTGTTTTCTTTTTTTTTCTTTCCTCGTAAACCTCAGGGCCTTAAAAGGGGTTCATCAAGCCCGAGAGCTCCAGCAGAAGTTTCCTAAACCACTATCGGCTACATGTCATATATCTCAAATATCAATTTCATCTTTGAACATTACTGATGATAATTGTCATTAGTCTTGGTGATGCTATGATTCTTGTGAGTGAATCTTTTTATTTAGTCTGGATGTATGTACATGAATGCAGATCCTCTCTCTGTGCTGTTTTTTTCCATCTGAAGGAGTTTTGGTGTGATGCATATCACAGGGCATTATGGCCCCTTAAACTGCAGCTAAATGAAAGATGGCATCTGCCTGTCTTGTCTAAAATGTAGACCTTAATGTGATTCAATATCAGTCATCAGTCAAATTAATCTTCCAAAGCTCAAATTCATGATATTATTAACCTCCTGACATACACTCTTGTTTATGTCTTAATAAAGGTTTCTGCAAATATAAATTTAAATAAAATATGACTTATAGACTGGTCAATGCTTTATAACTTGCACTGAAAAAACGGAATTGTTAAGTATCACCAGTTGCATTGATCAGTATTGACAAATTACTTCTTAGCTTTACTGTGAGGAGAACACTTTCAGGTTTTTTTTATAGAAGATCCAGAAGCAGACAAAACACTCTCTGTCTCCGAGAGGTTTATTGTTGCAGAATCTGTCCATGGTTGTCTGTTAGCTGGTGGAGTCATGGCACTGCTGGCCCTCCCAAGGCTGTCTTGTGGTTTCCAGAGGTGAGTGGACGGAGCTGAGTCTGGACACAAAGAGACAAAAATAAATCAGAATCAGGAGGAAAAACTCTGATCAAAAAGGTGCAGAGACGGACTAAATGAGGTATTTATGGACACGCAACGCTACGTCAGTGGGCGACGCAATTTTGGTAGCTGGGTAACTTGTGGTGTGAACGCAGCATTAGACTAAGGCTGATGACAGGAGATGAGAGGCAGGTGTTTAAGTGCAGACAGGTGAAGGACTGCAGGGAGAGGACACGGGGGCAAAGGTCACAGGGCTGTGGCAGAAACTTTCAAATTAGAAATATCAAGCATTAAAAAGTTTGTCCTTCAACATCACATGACCTTCACGGTTTGAAAAGTTGCCCTTCTCTGGTCTAGACCTGCTGACTCTGACCTGGGCAAAGACAGAAGATGTCGAAACCTAAAATCAGAGGACATGAGGCAGGCAGAGCAAACCGCCGATGACGTCTGAAAGTCCTAACAGAGGTGCAGAGCTGCTTCAGTGACACACTCTCTGCTCCCACTGAGACGCTCACTTCCTGTCGGCTCGAACCATCTCTGTAGAAAATCCCCGTCTGCAGCCTCTCACACAATCAGACTAAATGTGAGAGCTATTTTTCCACTTTTGCTCTTTTTTAAGCAGATTGTCTCCTCTTGAACACAAAGCTCCCGCTGCCCCCTGACACTCCTCACGGCACAGCGGAGCTCGCTCAGAGCGGAGGAATTATAAAACCAGTGAAAGAATCTCAAAACAAAGAGCACTCGAGCAGCGATCTGCGAGCGCCGACGGCCTGGATGATTTTTTCATTTCTTCTTCTTCTTCTCCGCTGCGTCCTCTTTTCTCTTTAAGCCAGGAGTTATATTATGGGTGCAATTTAATATCTGAGAGGAGGGAGGATCTGGATTTTCATAATCTTATGATAAGGAGGGGGATTAAGAATAAAGAAGGGATTAATTCGCCTGATCTGCCAATATGGTGGACCAACAATTTCCCCCCAGGAAGCGATATGTTCTCCTCCTTGTACAAACCCCAGAATAACCCAATTATCCTCCTCTGATAGCACGTCAGCGGGCTGCAGCGCCGCCGCGACCCGGTGATGTTTTTTATTCAAACACGTGATCCATCACCTGATGAGACAGAACATTAACCAATCACACGGAGCTGAGCATGGACGCCGGATCCACGGTCTGAATGATCTCAGTGACACATGGGTGATAAAATAATTGTCTTTAAGTGTCATTATTTAAAGTGCGGTTGCTCTAATTGAGCATTGAGGGGAAGTGGGGCTGAATCGTCCGGTCCACGTTTCCTCCACAGCCATAAAAGGGCGTAATGACGACCTGCCACAGAGATGAATGAGTCGGTGTAAAGCCGATGTCACAGTCTGAATATGAATGATTTAAAAGCAGAGAGAGGATGTCAGGTCATGCTGAAACTGTTTGTCAAACTTTATTTCTGACTATGGTTAAAGTTATGCTTAATGCAGCCTTTTCAACTGTTGGAGCGTACCCCTGATGACAGATCTGTGGTCAATGGGCTTCATCTTCTGTCAGCAGGTTTGTGATCATGACTTGCAGCTAGAAGGTTGCTGGTTCAACCCCCCTGTGGGTCAGACCACAACAGTCTGCTGGCCTTTGGGTATTCAAATTCACCCGGATACACCTTCTGTTTGATACCACCGTTAATGTTGCTGTGGTCAGATCAACTATGTTTTACCTTTATACAGCAGCGCTTCTTTCTGATTGGCTGATATGCAGCTGTATTTTATTTTTTTGATTGGCTGATGGGTAGTTAATCTTATTGTGTGAAGCTCCCGTTGACCTCTGCGATACTCAGACCATTGTAACTTGAAGTCTGTTACTTTCATGCGTGGGAAGTAGCAGGTTTGGGGTGAGAGAGTGTGACAAGGTTAAAATGTGTGTGTCACACTCTGAAAGTGTGAAACTTAAGAGCCCTGCAGGTTAGATCACATCTGACAGGCTTTGGTCTGCCTGAGCAGGTGATGTTTAAAACCAAATCAAGAGAAAAATGAAACAGGGTTGTAACTTCAACCCCAAACAGAGTCTGCTGAGTTTGAGTGTTTAAGTGACCTTCATCTTTTGACCTACCTGTTGGTAAGTGCAGGTCCTCTTGAAAATACTGTGACCAGTGATGTTTAGCGCTAACGTCTGGATAGTTGGGAGGATGAGGTGGAGCTGAGGGATTTATAACATCCCTTAAAACATTAATCAGCTGTACAAAAAGTCAGACAGCCCCAGAGAAAGAGCTATTTTTCCAGCCTTCGCATTTGACCTTTGAACTCCAGCACAGAGAGCTCTGTATTTGACACGGAGCCCCTGCATCGCTTCCTTGTATTTCCTGCATCCTGTGAAAACTGTCTGTGTGATTTACTCCCTCCCCCTTGGCCCTCCTCCGCTGAGATTGGTCACACCCCTGAGGACTTCTGAAAGGCTGCCGAGCCCCGCCTCTTCATTTTCCTGATGTGGGAGTTGAGAGTAAAGAGCGAACTAAAGAAACTATCAGAATTTCTCTTGTGAAAATGTCAACTTGTTGCACATGCAGACTCTGTGAGCTGGATGTTGACAGCACTGATATAACTTCCACAGCATCACAGGGGGGCAGGCCTAGAGCATTTGCCTGGGCACGGCCATATATGCATGCAGTTACGTCACTGGAACTACACTGTCATAAAAAGACTGTAAACACACCTTCAGGCTCACTTCCAAATGCATGAACCTCGTTATTTTATGCTTTGGCATCAGTTAACTGGAGTAACAACATTTATAGGTTAGAAAAGAGGAAAAGCACAACAGTTCTCTTTTAATCCAGAGTTTTACTAATGAAACTCCGGCTGTGACGTGTGCAGGAGTTCCTGCGTCTGATCCCAGGACGCCATCCTCCATCTCACAGTTTTCAGATCACACCTCTTGTTTTTATTTCCTGGCTCATGTCAAACCTTTACTCACTCTCTGTGCTGGAGGTGAAAAGTGTGTGAGCGCCTGTAGGCTGTCGCAGCCTCAGCGTGGACCTCCCAGAGGGGCCGGGCGAGCGGCGCAGCCCATCATCAAGTGTGGGAGTCCGTTCGTTGACCCTGTACACCTCAGCAGGCTTTAGCATGTTGAGTTTGGATAGGAGGCTTAGAGTCGGCTGCAGTGGAGCGAGCGGCTGAGTAAACAGAGTGAGGTTCATGTGCCCATGGGAAAGATTTAGGACTGATCAATAGTTAAAGAGCCATAATTAGACAGAGCGGGCTGATTGGAGAGTTTTTATCTCCTAATTTTTGGTTTTGGCTCATTTAAAAGCTAAAAGGGGAAGCTGATGCATCAGAGGAGCTGCGCAGATTTAAATTTTCATTTCCCATCATGTCTTTTTGATTGAATATTTTGCTCTCCTTTCAAAGAGCATATTAAAGGGAGGACACTGAGCCATGATAGACCACTCTATAAACAGGCATGAGTGGGTGGGTTGGGGGGGGTTCTGTGCCTCGGAGGGTCCTCTAACATCAGCGGCGCCTGTGTTTGGATGAAGAAGCTGTTTTTAATGATCCCCAGAGACCAACACTATATTTAAAATAATCCTGAGCTCCAGGGAGCATCAACTCCTAATCACCCAGCTCCCCCTCCCCTCGTGATACAGATCAGTGCCCATTATAACCCTCATAAAACACCGTCGTTTAACGCCATCGCCGCTGTGCCGGCACATTTAACACGCTGCAGGAAAACACACATTGCTTTGTTGCACTGAATAATAGGCCTCGCACTGCTGCCCCTCCCCTCCATATTTAAAAATAGGTTTCTAGTGATCAGGGATGCACGTCGGCAGCAGTTCAACATCACAGCTGGACGATTTTCTCTCTCTTTACAAACATCAGATATCACTTTCAGATGTGTGTCTGTTTCATTGCATCTGTTAAATTCTTTGATTAAGTTGTTTTTTTTTCATTGAACAAAGAGCACAACAACAGCAACAATCAACATGACACAGTAACAGGCTGAGGGGATGTGGGGGGGCGACACTTTATCATTCTTATTATTTTTAGGGCTGCAAAGCATTACAGGGGCAACCTCAGCACGAGCAGGCACCTGCCCAAGAAGCTGACCAACAACTTTCCACCAACATTTGTTGACAGGTGACATTTTGGCTGCACAAACTGACCACACATTACCTAGGCAGCGACAGCAAAACCAGCAAAATTCACAAATGCACCACAGCGCCATCATCACAGAACGGCCACCTGTACAGCTAATTGTCATAAAACACACACTCGTCAAGTCTGTGAGGAAAAAAGGTTTAGGTTACAGTCCAAAAGTTCAGTACACAAGTGGGTAAAAATGATCCAGGTTCAGTCAAACAGACACGAGACTTGAGGCAAGGTTCAGGTAAAAAAACAAGGTCTATGATCAAAACTTAACTATGAAGAAGTGCTGGAAAGACATTCAAAAATCAACAATCTGAAAACAAGACAAGGGAAGACATGGGGGTTAAACACATGAGCTGATTGGGGGTGATGAGACACACCTGGGGATGAACAATCAGGCATCAGGTGTGACATGCCAGTCAGGAAATCAACAGAGACACGCAGAGACAGGTGAACTTTCAAAGTAAAATAGGAAAAATAAGACAAAACATCAAACGGGAGGGCAAGCGGTAATCTTAAGTTCACGAGTAAGAACCACACCATCAACAGGATGAATTTGATAATTATTTATTGCGTACAGTGGATAGAAACATAGTAGGTAGGTGACGCGGATAAGGAATTGGGGAAACTTCATGGGGAATTCGCCGTAGCTCCCCGGCACAATGAACCCCCTCTTTAAGGCCCTGAGAAAGGAAGGAAGAAAGAAGTTTTAAATAAGGGGAGGGAGGGAGGGAGGGAGGGGTGCGTCAAGTGTGCGAAACAAGAAAGAAATGGTCGCTTAGAATTTATAGGGACACAGGAAGAGGCGTGGTTGAGGTGTGGTCCACTCCTGAAATTCTGCTTAAAGCTCCACTAAAGCTCAAGGTGTGATCACGACACTCAGAAGTGAGATTCACAAAAATCTCAGGTCTGTTCTCCTGCTCTGTATCTGACTGACAGACTGCCACCATGAGAGGAACAGCACAGTCCAAAGCAACATGAGACTTATGCTCATAAAAATCTTCTGCATGAACATTAGTTTCAGCAGTGATTGGTTCAGAAACATTATCATACTGGATATCAGCCAAAATCCAACATGGTGCCCCTTGTTGTTCCACATGCAAGATTATACCCACTTCAATATCAAACAAAAGTTAAGCACAACATATCAACACAAGTCTGCTGAAATTAGCACAACAGCTGAAATGTCCCACTGCAGGTAAGAGCTAAAACACTACACAAGGTCACAGTCTCATACAGATGACATCACACCACCAAACTCACGCCTTAATAGATGGTAAGAAAGCAAACTGCTCAGAAAAGTAACATTAAACTAAGGCCCCATCCACACGAAGCCAAACCGAGGTCTAACGGATAACTTTTTTGCCGAATCTGCGTATCATCCATACGAAGACGGCATTTTGGGGGTCTGTAAACGATCATTTTTGAAACCAGGTTCCAGAATGGAAAGATTTTGAAACGCCGTATACACAGCCCCGTGATTACTGGCTCTCCGCAACTTTTCAGATACGCTTACGTCATAGTTTCATATCTTCATTGACACGCATGCGCAACACGCGGCAACGACAATGGCGGCGTGTTGATGAAGCTAGTGACCCTACTATCCCTGTTGCAGCAAAATCTCCTTCTTCTCAATCACCACTGAGTTGAACAAACAATCATCGCGGACACATTACGGCACTTTATGATCACTCTCTGTTTGCAACTTTTGCCGCAAGTGCGCATGCCCACTGTTTTTTTGTCTGTTTCTGCTTGTTTCCGTCATATTGTTACAGCGGCCCTAGAGGTCTGGCATGTGTTTTACAGCGTTTTGATGCGTACCGAGTGCATTCATATTGGCGCACACATTTTCTGAGACGCCTTCGTCTTTATGATGATCATTTTGGAAACTGTTAAGCGTCTTTGTGTGGATGGGGCCTAACACACCAGTCAGAGAACACCAGGTCCAGGCATCAGGTGAACAGATTTATTGCGAACACAACTCTCATTTTTAAGTAACATTTAAGTTCCCTTTCAAAGTCAAACACCGTCACAGTCTCTGACATGCTTGTTCCTGAATGTTTTCCTCAGTCTGACCCCCCCTCCAAACTCAAACTCCAAACCCTGCTCCTCATCTCACTGCATCACAGACTCATCTGAGCTGTGGGATTTATCCTGTTGATACGCCTTTCTGGATAAAATCCTTAATAGTTTTGTGGAGAGGAGAAGTCAAATGTAAAATGATTAAACTAAGACAGGTGTCTGTAAATGTTTGGTAACTGTCAAACAAATCTGTACCTGCTATAATTCATTATGGATTATAATAAGGAAAGTGCCTCTTTTCTGTTCCTGCTGTCGTATGAAAACTGAATTAATGCTGAAATATGACAGAGACAGACATGGATTATTTATGAAGAAGAAAAAGTCAAACTCTGATCTGTTTGTAAGATCAAACATGAGAGAAAACATTGAATTAGCTCAACGGAAGTTAAAAAATATAGCCTATCTGTCTTTGGTTTTTATCATTTCCATATGTCATTTTGGCACAAGCCCTGTTTTTTTTCACCTCATTACTAGCTTTGCATAGTTGGGGTCATGTCTAATATAATCAAGAGGATTAAGACCTACCTCTGCCCCCCCTCTTTGTCAGTTTGTCCAAAGTAATTTTGATAAAAGATTTTCAACATGGCTGCCACATGGACTGGACATAAAGCCTCCTTTACAAACATCAGTCAGGCTTGGTCAACATTTTAAAAGTTTGTACGAAAGTCGTACCACAGAGGAGGACGTGACTGATTCTGGTCCTGAAGTCCTGGATCTGCACAAGACTGCAGGTTTCAGTGTTTGCAGGAGGCGTCAGATAAATGTGCATGAGTTTCTGGAGACATGAGTATCCGTCTTTAAATCTTCTGGTAAAATCCTCTCAGACTATAAGGACAGAAGCTGTCCCGTGATTCTGGGACATCAGACTGAATCAGATATCTGACTCTTTTTCCTCTGCTGTGTCAGCCGTCAGATTAATAACAGAACAGGAGGAAAATATTGTGAGCATATGGAGAGATTATGGACAGATGTGGGAGTAAACAGGAGCGATACGTCCAATCACAGCGCTCCTCTTACATAACAAACGCTCGGGCATGTCGGCCAGGATCCATCTATCTTTAACAGATGTGATGAATATCGGAGCGTGACCCTCCCTGATGCATCACTGCAGTCTGCTCCTCCTCTTTGTTTCTCCATTATTATTATTCTGGACCAGAATTCACAGGTGCATTTTTCATTCTGCCTTTCATTATTTGCTCAGATTAATACGAGCGAGCAATCGGTGACGGCGGCGTGGTCGGCTAAGCTGTGTCTAATAGGCTGGAGTCTAGACATCCCCCATACCAATTATCCACTGTAAATAGAATCCACGCTCAGGCTCAGGGCTTTGTTTATTCAATTCTGTTCACTTCATATCAGCGTGATTATAATTAAGGAGAATAAACACCTGCAGAGGAGGTGAGGCTGCAAGAACCTACATGTGTCCTCGGAGCAGAAGAACCTGTGGAGTCAAACGATAAATACAAGAGTAATAATATTAAAGCTCTGCAGTCAGGATCACAGACGAGGGGCTTCTTATCAAAGAGAGCATTTCTGTCTCTCTCTGCGTCTTTATTACCAGCAGATGTCCAACTCAGAGCTAAAACACTCACTAATGAATCTGTTTCCAAACAGCAGACGCTCGATCAGAGGGCGACGCCGCCAACAAGTGGAAATACTTTGATTTGATGCTCAGCGTTGAAGAAAGGAGCTTCGGCTGCTAAATGCTCTTTTTAACAATAATCATGAAGCATCTTCGAGCTTGAGGGTTTTACTTTATCCTGCTGTTATGATCTACTGTAAGCATGATGTTATTCATCCATTCAGGGCTTGTGTGTTACAGGATGCTGATCCACAGGGCTGTAAAGTCAAAATTCAAGTTTAAGGCTCTTTAGCACCCCTCATTGTTGTAGAAACAGTCTAGAATGGAGATTTTCTACTTTCACACTTGATATTGATAACATGTCAAACAGCCTCTTCACCATGAGCTACAATATACAAACCCAAAACCAGTGAAGTTGGCACGTTGTGTAAATCATAAATAAAAACAGAATACAATGATTTGTAAATCCTTTTCAACTTATATTCAATTGAATACACTGCAAAGACAAGATATTTAATGTTCGAACTGAGAAACTTTATTTTTTTTTTTGCAAATAATCATCAACTTAGAATTTAATGGCAGTAACACATTGCAAAAAAGTTGGCACAGGGGCATTTTTACCACTGTGTTACATCGCCTTTCCTTTTAACAACACACAGTAAACGTTTGGGAACTGAGGAGACCAAGTTTTGAAGCTTTTCAGGTGGAATTCTTTCCCATTCTTGCTTGATGTACAGCTTAAGTTGTTCAACAGTCCGAGGTCTCCGTTGTAGTATTTTACGCTTCATAATGCGCAACACATTTTCAATGGGGGACAGGTCTGGACTACAGGCAGGCCAGTCTAGTACCCGCACTCTTTTACTACGAAGCCACGCTGTTGTAACACGTGCAGAATGTGGCTTGGCATTGTCTTGCTGAACTAAGCAGGGGAGTCCATGAAAAAGACGTTGCTTGGATGGCAACATATGTTGCTCCAAAACCTGTATGTACCTTTCAGCATTAATGGTGCCATCACAGATGTGTAAGTTACCCATGCCTTGGGCACTAATACACCCCCATACCATCACAGATGCTGGCTTTTGAACTTTGCGCCTATAACAGTCTGGCTGGTTCTTTTCTTCTTTGGTCCGGAGGACACGACGACCACAGTCTCCAAAAACAATTTGAAATGTGGACTCGTCAGACCACAGAACACTTTTCCACTTTGCATCAGTCCATCTTAGATGAGCTCGGGCCCAGCTAAGCCGGCAGCGTTTCTGGGTGTTGTTGATAAATGGCTTTGGCTTTGCATAGTAGAGTTTTAACTTGCACTTACAGATGTAGACAAACTGTAGTTACTGACAGTGGTTTTCTGAGGTGTTTCTGAGCCCATGTGGTGATATCCTTTACACAGTGATGCCGGTTTTTGATGCAGTACCGCCTGAGGGATCGAAGGTCACGGGCATTCAATGTTGGTTTTGGGCCTTGCCGCTTACGTGCAGTAATTTCTCCAGATTCTCTGAACCTTTTGATGATATTACGGACTGTAGATGATGAAATCCCTAAATTCCTTGCAATAGCTGGTTGAGAAATGTTGTTCTTAAACTGTTGGACAATTTGCTCATGCATTTGTTCACAAAGTGGTGACCCTCGCCCCATCCTTGTTTGTGAATGACTGAGCATTTCAGGGAAGCTGCTTTTATACCCAATCATGGCACCCACCTGTTCCTAATTAGCCTGTTCACCTGTGGGATGTTCCAAATAAGTGTTTGATGAGCATTCCTCAACTTTCTCAGTCTTTTTTGCCACTTGTGCCAGCTTTTTTGAAACATGTTGCAGGCATCAAATTCCAAATGAGCTAATATTTGCAAAAAATAACAAAGTTTACCAGTTTGAACATTAAGTATCTTGTCTTTGCTGTGTATTCAATTGAATATAAGTTGAAAGGGATTTGCAAATCATTGTATTCTGTTTTTATTTACGATTTATACAACGTGCCAACTTCACTGGCTTTGGGGTTGTATTATCAATAATATAATACTAAACTAACAGCTGTTCTACTCATGAAAACAGCTGATGGCACACTGTTGAAGTTGGTACACATTATGTCTGCTTGTTTCCTCTCATAAGATCTGATAATTGTCTGATTTCGGTGTTCCTTCATTACAGAGTTTCATTTTTTCACCAAACCTGCTGAATCAATTCACTGCAAAAACCTTTAAGATTTAAAGGAATATTTTACACTTACTGTTTTTGAACTTTCATTAAGAAATTAAAACATGAAAAGCAATGATACGGTAAATTAAAATGTATTTTGGAGACGGTGAAGTATTTACAAAATGCTCTACAAACTCCCAAAGCCAAGTACACTTACCTGAAGGCACACTGTCTGTCCCCCCGCACCATTTGGGAAATACTCATCCAGAACTCCTATCACCCGGTTAAATCAGTGCTGAACATAAACTCTCTTGTTTATAAGGTCACACTTAAATTGTTTTTCGCTATCTATTTGACTTCATGTAGGTATTGGGACCTTCAAGCCTGAACGAGGATCAAAATAAAAATTAGAATTTTCTGTCTGAATTGTGTTTTGAGAGAGGTAAAAACAGAACCTTCTGTTCTCTAGATTCTCTGCAAGTAGCTCAGATCTGCAGCCTGAAAACTCTGACTCGTTCACATGCAGAAATGAGCCGAACACGTGCTGCAGCCGTCCTGTAAGCAGCACACACCTGGTGTGTTTGAACCCTGACGTCCTCCAGGTGAGCAGCCACAGCAGAAGAATCTTCCTCCTCTGACTTTCCTCTGCACACTCAGATCTCATAACTTCTCAGGAACAGAGATTAGACTGTGAAATCATAAATGATCCTCAGTTTCTGAGAAATCATCTTCTGCTGTGAGTAGGATACACACACACCTCTGCTGCCACACACACACGCACCTGGACAGACGTCACCTGCTTACACTGCAGAAAGAAGAGCGTCTGCGCCCGCAGTCATCATCCAGGACACGCTACATCACAAGTGACACTCAGTCTGAGGCAGAAATCAGAGGATTGACGGGCTGAATCTTTCATGAATTTGATCATTTCTTATTCATAACGACTCTCTCCAATATCCTTGCTGTGGACTGATGTGGAGCCGACAGACGACCTCCATCAGTGACCTTCAGACCAGAGTTAGGGTTGGAGAGCAGAGAGCCTCAGCACACTGAGCTGGCGTCGGTGCAGGACTGTTACCTGTTCAGAGCGACCGCAGCATTACGTCACCATCTGTCACCGCTTACGCAACACAGGCTGGTTTTGGCTGCTTCAGGACTTTATTGATGATTTATTAATAAAGCGCTGATCCTTCACAGGCCTCTGTCAGTCTGTCGTCTCTGTCACAGTCTTATCTGTTGGACTGAACAAGAATCTGAGAGCTCGGCCTTCTCCAGAAAGGGCCGGCCGTCTTCGCTGCTGCAGCAGGACTCTCATAGAAGAGAGGCGTTACAAAGTGGGACGTCCCACTGTGGAGTGATCAAAGCAGAGCAAGACAAGAACCAAACTGTCCACACTGACCAGCCGTCTTCTCAGGGACACCTGAACAGCTCCTCACCCTGCAGAAGTCGTCAAAGACCTCAGAGCTGTTTACAACAACACCTCCTCCCTGTGGACTCGGCCTCGGTCGTGTTTTAATCATCCATGAATCTCTTCACATATGATTCTGTCACACCTGAATCACAGTGGCCTGTACTCAGGGGGGCTCTTTCTGCAGATTATCAGCCTTTTTCAGGTAGCTAAAGTTTGAGGGCAGACAGAGGTGAGTTTGAAAAGTTCTCCCCCGACTACAGAGAGCAGCTAAATCCTTTAATTCTTCCTAACAGAGCCGGAGAGACACAGAGAGACAAAGAGATGAGGACGGAGGCACAGATGACTGAGAGCTGTCTGTGACACTCATGGACACTCACTGGCTGCTTTATCATCCACAACCACAAGACAACACAAACAGCCAATCACATGGCAGCAAAGAGGGTCAAAGAGATCATCAGGAGAAGGAAGGTCATTTAAGAGAGTTTGAACATGGCTGCTGGTGCCAAAAACTACAGATCATCTGGTATTTTCATGCAAAACCATCTCACATTGGACACAGAGAATGGTCTGAAGAAGAAAAAATATCCAGTCTCAAAGCAGATGGCCTACAGAAAGCTGAGGCTACAAGTCGCACTGGCTGACTAACATAGGACAGAAGAAGAGTGTAAAAAGTTGGCTCCAGTGACCTCCACTGTCATCAGATCTCAGTCCAGTGGAGCACCTTTCTGTGGGCTGTATGACACCAGGTAGCATGGTAACTTATCAGAATCAGTTTTATTGTTCAGGTATGTCGACAAACAAGCTTGAAGAAGATGGATGGATTGGAAGTGAGCAGAGGTCACCTCTTTCAGGCAAGCTTGGTGCGGTCGTTTGTACTGAAACGTGACTGACTGCTGACTTCATTTATGTTCAAATAAAGCAGAGAAGAGACGCCCACCTCTCTCTGCCCGAGAGGACTGCTTCAAACCACAATCAGCTGTTAGAGGTAAACCTACCAGGTACAGGGGCCCTGTGGGGTCAGTTTATTCTAAGACGTGTAAAAGTTTACAGGTGTGTAAAAGTCCTCCAACAGCTGCTGGACCGAGACACTGAAGGTGTTTCAGAAGATCAGTCTGAGGAAATCTGAAATCCAGAGAGGATCCTCACAGGATGAAGAACTGGTGTTTTGATTCATTCTTCATTATGTTTGAGCGGCTGAAGGAGATATTTGACATTGAAGGACTGAAGTGGCAATGATACGACCTTCTCCACCACAAACGCTTCTTCCTCTTCATCACGTGTGACCATCATTGTCCCTCTCCTCCAGAGTTTCCTGTTTAAACAGTTTTCAGACCCTCCCCTGATGCTCGCTGTGCCTTGTTAAAGAGGATAAATTGGTGTGTTTCCAACATCATTATCATGCTGCTCAGTTCGCTGCTCTTACGCCTCCCAGATAAAAGTGTTGTCATCCTGCAAGACAGAGCAATTAGAGGAGAAATGCATCATGGTATGGAAGAGAACACTGGATGAAGATGATGAGATTTTTACACCAAAGAGAGACTGAGGCTCCTGCAGCATCACACTGACAGCAGAAAGTCAGTGACCCACATCACTGAAGGCTCAGGGTGTTTCCTTTGACCTTTGAGAAGCTTCATGGTCCTCAGGATGTCCATGACCTCTGCTGTGACTGCGGATCTGGATCTGTGAACATTAAGGGCCCTAATTTCGTGGCGCAGGGTGCGCAGAGCCTGGCGCACAGCTGCCGACAGATTCAGGTTGGCGCAGTGACAATTTTGAGCCAAAAAACTGTGCGAAAGGTGCGCTGAAAGCTCGCCAGCTCCAATCTGGTCTATTCTCAGCGCAGGCGAAACGCACCCCCCGCAGCTGTAGCTTCGTGACAGGCGCACATGTGTTCACACGTCACCAAACCCTCAGAGGCAGGTTTCCAGACTTTCAGTCACATTTTAATCACTATTTAATGTAACCGTCTGAACCAGCATATACATTCGTATCTATATTAACTGTCCCGTTGCATCTGATGTCGGATTAAAGCCGTTTGTCATAATGGAAACTTAACCTGACAGCAGCTGGAAGTTTGACGCACATCTTACAAGTCAACAATAAACACCCTTAACATCTGATACTGAGTATATATCTGGCTTCTCTCACTTCATGAAATTCAAAGAAAAGAGGGAGGAAAAAGATGAAGAAAAAAGAGAAAAAATAAATGTATGTCACTCTGTGTCTTCAGGATTTACCTGTGACTTTCCACATTTCTCTATTTTAGTCTTTATTTTTAACGTGATCTAAAAAGATGGAGTACATTATTGCAAGGAGGATGAGGAGGAGACACCTGGAGAGTATACAGTATATCACCAAAGGCTCTGCTATTTGACAGACCAGGAATGCAGATGGATCACAAGCATGATGATGATTGGATAAGCCTGCTGCTGTGTAACAATCTCTTAATTTTGTACTCCTATTATTGACAAAGGAACAGATAACATCTGTCCCGGGAGCTGGCCCACATGGTGTCGCGCGTCATGGCCTACCATGCACGCCCCGATGGCCCCTGCACTCTCTCTTATGCTGCGTTCACACCGGAAGCGACCCAGCGACAAAAGTCGCATCGCCCACTGACATAGCGTCGCGCGTCCATAAATACCTCATTTTGGTCGTTGCCGTCGGCCGTCGCTCGGTGACGTCACGTCCACTCGAGTTTCACCGGGATCATATCATATTTCACATAGTAGGATGTATAAGCGGACATTATTCCAGCTGTTTCATTTTCACTCTCTTATCAAACACAAAACAATGCAGCTGATGCCCTCCAGCAGCATTATCTGTGAGTTTTCCGCGGTCCGTCTAGGCGAAACTAATGTCCTCACTGAGATTAGTTCCGCCCTGTAGTCCGGATGAATAACTGTCTGTCTTGGGTACCGTCACACGTACACACACCGCTGATTGGCTGTTGCCGCACAGCCACGCACGACTAGATTCGTCTGAATACATTAACTTATTTTTTACTTTGACATCGTGCGACAAGCTATGTGGTAGTGTGACAAGCGGCTGTCGTATCGCAGGAGGGTTAGCCCCGCCCCATTGCGGCTGTACATTGATTTTGCATGGAGAGTGATCGCCAAGGTAGTACAAGTAGCGTGCGGTGTGAACGCAGCATAACAGTGACAGCTGCTCTGACCGTCTCCGTTACCAGATCTTTCCAACACACTGTGGGGTGGCAGGGATCAGTCAGACCAATCAGACGCTGCGCCTCGGCCTCAGCGCATTTAAAGGCAAGGTGAGGCGGTCATTTCATTGGTAAAGACAACACTCGGCTGTGTTAAACCCACTCACGCCTTGTCTCCTCCCTCTCTGGCACTTGCGCAGAGGGGCAGGGACTGAGGCATGGATGCACCTCTCTGTACTTGGAGTGCCCCTCTCTGCGCACTGCAAGAAACTTGCAAAGTGCGCTGGACACACCCTGTCGGCGCAGCACAGAGGTGGCGCAGGGCAGGTGCACCGCGCCTGCGCCTGGTCTACGAATTTAGAGCCCTTAGTAGGCAAAGTGTGAATGTCTGTGATGCTCTCACTAATTAGCCTGGCCAGACCAATGTGCAGGAATCATGTCAACAACAGGTAATGATAAAGGACCTCAAAGGGGGCATTTTATGCAAAAAAAACACTTTTAACACATTTTTGGGTATTTGGTCTTCCTCCCAGTTAACAAAATGCGAGAGTAAACCACAAAACCTGGATTTACCAGGCTGCATGTATTTAAACTCATATCATTCAGCAAGCTGTTGAGTCTGTGAATATACTGTTACATAACAGTATATTTCTGATTTGCAAACATGACCTGATTGGTCTTAAGTAACAAACAAAAGTATGCTATTGACGTTTCATTAAGACATCAAGGATCCATGTAAAATTGCAGAAGATATGGGACCTTTGAGTGTTCTCTAAGTGTTACTGAGCTGACCTTTAACCATTTTAATTTTTCTGACTTAGTTTCACAAGGTTTTTTTTTTTTTTTAATTTATTTTTGCCTTTATAATTTCAAAATAATCATAGGACCTTATTTGAAAATTTACTACAATACATTTTGGGAGAAAGAAAGCTATATATATTCATAATATAAATATGATTGTTGATACGTTTGTATGAGATTTAGTGATTGGATACATCAATCAGGAAATAATTAACTTTTGATACCTAATGGAGAAGGGGTGCGATTGATGAAGTCTGAACTTCTTCCACTCCTTTTCAAGCATGTTCATGAAATCCAGTACTTTTGTTTATTATTTTGCTACATCTGTACACATAAAAATAATATACAAGATTTTTTCTTACATGTTCAAAAACCACTACTACTGCTACTACTACTACTTTAGCATCCATGTCTGTGCTCTAAGTTTACTGTCTGTCTGTGTTAAACCCTTAAAGTTTGATTGAAAGATTAAGCTAAACTCTGGTTGAATTTGGATTTGTGTTGAAGTGAGAGTCTGAAGACGTCATTCCACACCAATAAAGTTGCTCTCTGAACATTCACTCTTGCTTGTGTCAGGGGTCATGACCTTGTTATATTATATTGTTCATATTAAGGTCAAACCTTCTGCTTCTTATTGCATGAAACAGTTTTCTCCTCTGAGAACGCTGCAGTTATGAAAGTATCATAGACCTGCTATTAGCCTGCATGTAAATGGACGTTTCTAGGATATTTTAAACCTCCAAAGAGAGATGACATAATAAACTTGGCGTCTCTATCAAACCACACACTGAATAAATGGCTCTGACCGCAGAGTGACGGAGCAGCGAGCCCCCCCACGGAGAGAGAGCCACGGTTCAGCACCACCCACAGAGCAAAGATGGTGCTGTTCTCTGTGAAAATACAAAAATCAGCTCCGTCCAACAAACTGTGATGATCCCTTCACTGCCAGCTGGAAAATACAAAGAGCTTAAAGGAGGTCAAACACAGGGGATGGCCCTCCGCTGTATATCTTTATTGAACAGAGGGAGGGAGGTGAAGGGATCACAGAGGATCCACACACATGACATAACGAAGTGATCCTGGAGCCTCTCTCTTCAGAACTTACTGCACCGAGAATAACACACAACCCAATCCAATAACACACAGAAAAGTCTCAGATATGTCTGCATGCTGCTGCCCCACGTAATGACAGGATGATGATTTACTAAGGTCTGGACTACAGGTATTGGATATTTTTCTAACCCAAAAAATCTTATATACGATCATCAAAATTGTTAAATATATAATCTCCAGCTGAAAATAATAGAATATGCCCGAACATGAAAAAAACTGAAAAGAGGCCTGACAGACAATGCTTTTGTGCTGCCCGAGCATAAGCATGTGCATGAGCATGTCAAAACAAAAAAGCAATCTAACCAAGAGAAAATATTTTGTGCTGATGGCACTTGATGCCAACACTAGCTCTTTAGTTCATGTAACATTAAACTACAAAAACAAAAGAAATGTTTTATTTCCAACACTAGCTCCATTTAAATATCGCTATCCACTCAACCAGAAATGTTTTATTTCTCCACTTTTTTTTATCCGTTTTAAAATAACTTTGTTTATGTGGGTGAATTCCCCATGTTCGCGCCAAACCTGTAACATGTATTTGCAGCAACAATAAAACAATTGAACGTGAGTTGACTGACTGAACTGTTATTGTGTTAAGTGTTGTTTTACTGTTGTGTGAAGTGTCGTTTTACAGACGCAGTTAAGTGTCGTTTTACTGTTCTTGTGTTAAGTGTTGTTTTACTTTTGTTATATTAAGTGTTGTTGATTACAGTCTGGACTTCCTCAAACAGAATATCTTTTTGTCCCTTCAGCTAAAGTTAGTTTTCTGTCAGCCAGCAGCAGAGCACTGAGGGTTTGGTGATGGACGAGGAGCACAAAAATCAGACAGGGACTTAAACATATGAATTATATTTCTGTCCTGCTGCAGTCTGATCTCTGTGAGTGCTGCTCATGCTGCTGAGACCTGTCTGGTTTCACGTTATAGCCATGTTCACCTATGGAAATACTTTCAATATTCTTGCTTTCAAGCTCTCCCACACATACAGCAGCCATCCACACGATGTGTTTTACAGCAGAGGAAGAAGTAGGAAGTGATAAATGTTGCTTTTATTGCACTTGGTTGGCATATAAAGCAAACAAATAAAAAATAAAATGTGGCCCTGCTGTCATGCAAACCCTCATGTGAGAATGTGGAACCTTCATTCTGCAGAAGTTTGATTGTTTAATTTTTTTTGTTCAAAATTTAAGGCAATCTATTATTTTATCATTTAAAAAAAGAGCAGAAGACTCCTCAGAGAAGAAGGTGACATTTCTATGCAGCAGCCTGTGGTATAAATCTGTTCATAAATCTGAGAACACTTTGAGCCATAGGGTCCTTGTTGAGAACAGAAAGGTGTATTTCTGCAGGATGTACGATCACTTTTATAAGCCCTCGTCCTCACAGATGGACGTGTGGAGAGCACGGCAGCAAGCAGCTTCATCAAACAAAGCAGAAAGTGCTCAAACAGAGTTTTCATCTGCAGGTTCAGCTGGTGTCATGGTAATCAGGTTTGCATTCTGTGAGTGAAATATGATGTATGAGCGCCTGCCTCATAAGTGAGTTTACACTGCAGTCAGCGTTGGTGTTTGAGGGAAGAGGAAATCATCGTCTCCTCTGTTTTAAAGCTGCAGAAGGAAGATGGTGCAGCTGACGTGGAGACAGAAGATGGATATTATGGCCATGGGAGACGAGGGAGATGGGCAAACACAGCCTCCTGATTCAGGTGAGTTTACCTGCTGTGTGAGGGTCCAAATGACAGAGAGCTGACCACAGAGCTGGTGATGAAATCTGCACCAACAACCATACAAACATGCACATTCAGGGTCTGATCTTCTAAAGGTTTGTGTGTATAAAAACTTGTGCACGCCTGATATCACGCGCAAAGCTGATCTGCTAACAGGGTCCACTGCGTCTGTCAAATGAGCAAAATAACATGCACAGTCCATTTAGTGAGTTTTTCCCCATAATCATGCCGAATACATCAAGATTACAGACCACATAAAATACTTTGAGGAGGGGATGCAAATGTGATCATTTAGCACCCACAATGTAATTTAGAAACAGAAATATTTGGAGGCTGTCTGTTTCCTGATGTACTGGAAAAGGAGGGATGATCCAGTGTGCCATCATACTCATGCAGACATGAGTGTAAAGTGATCCTTCTGTTTTGTGCTCAACATCATCAAGATCATTAAGAAAAAAAACTTCATAGCCATGATCACTCTATTTGTCACTCAGAGCTGACTGCATCACCCTCTCCACACACTGACAGAGAGTTTAGATGCTGTCAGTGCAAAAAGGCAGGAGTACCTGCTCAGTTGACTGCTCTTCACATGAGAGGTTATTGGTGATGAAGCTGTGTAACTGTGTGAATACTCAGATTTAAAGTATGATTAACTGAAATCAGAAAAGAAAAATTAAAATGACTGTTACAGATATGACCAGAGGGAAGAGTGACGACCTTGTCTGTCAAAATGACAAGCAGCAAAATTAGGGTTTAAAAAAACGTAAAACAAAAACAAAAAAAATTTTTATTAACGGCCACTCTGCTCTCCCAAACTCTCCATGGTGACAGCCGGTAACACATGTGTAATCCTCCTATAAAGAGGGTGGGTCCACACCATTTTTGCCCCTGTTATTGATTGCACACACTGTCATAGTAGATCACCCACAACATGCCCTCTAATTGAATGTGCAATTTTTTGTTTGCACACGCAATTTAGCGCTGGTTAGTTTGGATCTTTGTAGATCAGGCCCTAAGAGTTTTATCAAGAACAGGTGAGAGATGTCTGGAAAAAAAAATTGTCCAGCACATGGTTAATCCAAATGTATGTAACAAATGTATGTTACAAACATGCAAATTCTGGAAAAGTGCTGCTCTGACTGAAAAACATGTCAATGATCCAAATTTTTCAATGACCAAAGTCACAGTCAGGACTGAGACATCAGTATCTGATGTGCCAAACCAGCATCTGGTTTTCTGGAGAGCTAACCACAGATCTTGTGTGGATGTGGGCTGGCTCCATGATGTTGAAATCAGAGCTCTGTGAGGGCCACCACCATCACTTCCAGAGTTCTTTCTTCTTAACAGTGAAGACATTGACATTGGCTGGATGTTCTGGGTCATTGTCCTGTTGCTGCGTTACTTTGGGGCCAATCAGATGCCTCCCTGATGGTCCTGCACCATGGATCAGTATCTGCTCATATCCTTCAGCATTGAGGATGTCAGTAATCCAGACCAAATCCATACCTCCATCAGCAGGACTGCAGCCCAAACCTTCATGAAGCTCCACCGTGCTTCTCTGTTGCCTGGGGACACTCATTACTGTCCTGCCCTCCTGACCTTCAGAAAACACACTTGTTGTGTTAAGGCAGAGCTGACAGTGTGTTAAATTTGAATATGCTGGACTTTTATTACTTGGGAAAGTGACAGTCCGAGAAAACACTGAAACTTTTCAACATTTCTTTGAAAGTAGAGGAAGGAAAAACTCACTCTGTAAGGTACTTTACATACAATGAAGCTAATGAGTGATGACGACTTTGTTTTTCTGTTTCATGGTCTTCTTTTCCTCCAGCATCATCAACAGCAAACAGTCAAAACCTCTGTAAAGTCAAGCTTGGTGGAATAGTAAAAATGGCAGATGGCTCACATCCCCTGTCCTGTCAGTCTGAGCTCTGAGCGTTTGGTATGACAGACTTTAAAAAGTCTGTCATACCAAAAACCATCGCCATCCTGAGTTCAACAAAGTGTCAAACCCACACAAATAACCCAAACTGCTCCAATCCTATGTTTTATGTATTTTATTAGCTTGTGTTTTTACACCTACTTTTGCTCCGTTTATCTTCATTTATTTACCTCTGTTATTTACTTTAAAGAGGACATATTATGCTGATGCATGATTTAACACTTACATATAATATAATAAATTTGAAAACAAGACCTTACACCCCCTTAATTTTCAAAAAATGAGATATTGTATTTTTTCTGATATCCTAGAACGAGATTTGATGCCTTTGAAAATAGGTCATTGCGAGATGTCCGCGAGATTTCAAACGTCATGACATCACGAGGTACCTTTCTTTTTATTGGAGTAATCTGATAAAACACTTCCTCCTCTGTGATGTCCGTTAGCCCCAAACCCTCACCGAGGAACACATCCACCAGCAGGGGTATAAAACTCCCTTGCTCACTCTCCTTCATTACCAGCTCTGGCCTGTAGGGGGACTCAATACGCGGTTGCTGCTTTGAGCCTGCCGGAAAATACAGTAGAAGAAGAAGGACAGGCTGGCTCAGCTCCCGATAGAACTGACCAATCAGAGCACAAAGAGCTGTGACGTTGCAAGGTAACTTTAGGTCATCCTTGAGACGAAGCGTTTCAACAAGCACTTAATAATGGCCTAAAATGAGTATATTGAGAACGCTATTGTGGGGCAATGAAGGAACTAAATGACTTGTACTGAGGGCAGAAATGCTTTACAGGCACCCTAGTCCAGCATAGTGAAAAGGAGAAACAAGCATGATATGTCCTCTTTAATAGAAGTTGTTTGTACTTTAGTGCTGTCTGTCTCATGTGCTGGTGAGCCAAAGAAAATGTTCCACTTTGGTGGAGAATAAAGACTTGTTCTATTCTATTCTATTCTATTCTATTCTATTCTATTTTATTCTGTCTCTTCAGAGTAAACCTACGCCCAGTTATTCAAACATTTCCCTCTGACAGTCGAGTTGATATTAACGTGACGATGTCCCACGACTGATATGCTGTGATAGTCTTCTCTATTTTGGACTCTTCAGCTCCCATTCTCTCAAAGGTCAGCTCTGTCTGGACGGCCTGCTGTTGGTCAGTGAGGAAAATTTGTCTGAACCCTGCAAACACACAGACTGCACTTTGGGTATTTTTTACCAACTGTGATGTCATTTCCTGGAGTTTCTTCAGATGTTTGTGTCTTGAAGATCTGCACAGTCTAAAGGTCACATTAGTCCTCCTGCAGCGGCCATCATTTTGATTTTAGATCAATTTAAACAGAAACTTACAGCCAAAGATGTCCCACTGTCCAATATGTTCACTTTAAGAATCAAAGT
This sequence comes from Scarus forsteni, assembly GCA_036419115.1. Taxonomy (NCBI): domain Eukaryota; kingdom Metazoa; phylum Chordata; class Actinopteri; order Labriformes; family Labridae; genus Scarus; species Scarus forsteni. Next base: position 162,407 of record JAZDUH010000312.1, read on the forward strand.
TCATGGTCACTGGACTTTTCAAGAGGCAGAAATGTCACATTTTAACCCTTTAAATTCATTCGAATATAGATATATTTATTAAAGTTTTATGTTTGTGCACTCTGTGGCATAAAGTTGGGTCAAGGGTCATCCACTACCTTTGAACAATGGCTTTTTTGCTTGATGGATGTTGGGGGGGCAGAGTTTAAAAACAATGTTACTAGGAACGCTCAGAGAGCTCACACCTCCTCCAAGGAAGCTCACATGTCTGTTACATCTATAATCAATAGTTCTATGATAAAGTCACCATCATCATACAATTCATGACCCTGAAAACACACACCTAGCACTCAGAATCATGTTGATGTCATTATTAGACAATTATTGAGCAAAAAACGATTGTTCTTAACCAACATCTGACAATTTCAGCAAAATCCGTCCAGTATTTTTATGTGATCTTGCGAGGTTATAAATAAATTTTTAGTTCTGAATAACATACAGATACATATTTTTAAATTTCCAGCCAGCCATTGGGACTCCCCCATCTCTAAATTCAAGAACAAGCAGCAGCTCTGACATCATCAGTTCTCCAATGCGGTGCCGACGCGCCGCAGCACATGCAGTGGAATTTGCCTGATAGGCTAGAATGGGAGCAAAGTGCTCCGCAGTACGTTTCAAGGGCACCGCACTGCGCAGCTCTGCGTCGGTGAAGTGTCTTGGTGCGCGCCAGAGCTGGAGATTCGCTTCAGGTCCATTCCCTGCACGGCGGCTTCCAAACCTCGTAAATTCACTGTCATTAAGAAAGTACCAGACAGGAAGTCAACGTGTGGAGTATCCGGAAGTTTCAAAATAAAACACAATGCACGGACTCTCGAACGTAAATTTCCTCAATTCTTTGTCACTGTGTCGAAATCGGAGGCATGAGCATCAGGTCAGCAGTCGGTCAGAGGGTCCCAGAGACAACACAGTGTAGAGGTACAGAAATATATAACATTGTATACATAGCACCAAACAAGGAAACAAGGATATAGGATATAGGCGAATAGAAGTTGAATAAATCACGAGGCTGTGTGGTTGAGACCAGCAATATGACCTTAGAGAAGCGAAGTGAGGTGCTGTTTCTTTTCTCAGTCTATAACATACTTTATGAGCGTGTGACATCGCTATTCTCATGAGAGCCTGTGGCTCTCTGGGGATCAGCCTACAGGGCAGTGCACCGCTTTCAGTGGGATTTGTCTGTCAGAGCAAGACTGCGGCACGGTGCTTCTGCGTGCCGTGGAATTTGGGGGTGAGGCAGGTGGGATAACAGCTGCTTGACATTGGTGCAAAGTAATGCCCCACGTTAGTAACGCCGTTATTTCTAACGCTGTTACTCCCAACACTGGTGAGGAGTATATGATCATTTTCTCAGCACAGGACAACAAACATGAGATCAGCATGGTGAAAAAGAGCAAACTGCAGGACATTTGAACTACATTATTATTGCATCCCAGTTTGCACGAACATTAAGCATGTTTGTTCAAAATCAGGAGCCCTCTCACTGACCCCATCAAACATGATGCTCCCTTAAAGTGGTGCGATAGCGTCAACACTTAGGTGTCATATTCTGACACATGAGAAGTTTTCAGGAGCTTCAGGCCCACATTTGATCCAAACATCAGACATGCAGACACAGGCAGACTCAAAAAGCTGTCTGTCTGGCTAAACACTGTAACCAAGCAACAGGCCTCAGCATAAAGGTGACCGAGAACTTTAAACCTCCGAGTTCCTCTGCGGAGACGATGAAAGCCTCCACAAAGACAAGCAGCGCTGCAGAAATCCATCAATCTGGACTTTATTGTGTTGTGGCCAAGAGAAAAAAAACATGAATGTGACATTTCTGTGTGCAGGAACAAGAAAGGGCTCTCTGCTGAGAGAGGAAGTGAGCACGGCCGGGCGGATGGGAGAGCTATTTTAGGGGACATTTGGGGTGAGGACAGTTCGGTGGGAATACTTCTTATTTACCTGCATGTCAGTCGTCTTCAGGTGGTTATTATATCTTAGGTGTTGTTGAAAAGTACGACCAACATTTTACCAACACATTCAACATGAGACGGCTTTACTGAACCCGCTTCAGCCTCACAGACCTTTGGAAGTGCAGTTAAAGGTAAAAGGACCACATGATCTGCAAAAGCAAGGACGCAGCTTCAAAAGTCCAATCACATGAGCACAGAGCTACACAGAATATGGAGAAAGGAGTCACTAATCTGCACAGAGGCACAAAAATGTACAGCATTTTGTCACATCAATCCAACAGTCAACACAAAGGACACAAAAGAACAGGAAACTCCCAGTGGAGAAAGAAAGGGCTCAGAAAGAGGTTTTCAAATACAGCTTTTCAAAAAGAGAGAAATAAAATACAGGGTAAAATTAAAGCTGCATCAGCTAGAAAGCCACAAAACGGTTGACTTTTGAGTCTCATCTGAGTTAGATTTTGTTTGTTTCCACCCTCAGCCCCTCTTACCAGATGAGCATACGCACACATTTTTTGACAGAGTATGTTGTATTATATTACAGATGGATATTATATTATATATAATTAAACAGAGTATAATGTGATTCGCAGCTCTCACTTGCCACGTAAACACAGACATCAAATAGCTTCAAATGTAAGCTTTGGCAACAGTTAGCAGTACATATGATTTTTTAAAAGTTTCAACCATAAGCGTTAGGTTGGCAACAATTAGCTGTGGCTAACAGAGGCTACATCAGCTACGCACGGACCTCAAACAGCTTTAAGCATACCCTCTCTAGGTTAGCAGACAGCTAAACTTATGGCCTAGTTTGGGAACCACTGGTTTGGTTCAAACTGTTTCTCCCGGTGACCAGCATAGCAGCTGCTGCAGAGCGAGCCATGTACACACAAAGGCAGCCGGCAGGCGGGCACAGGAGTGGTGGACCAAGTGTATTAAAACAAAAAATGACATGCTAAGTTATCACTCCACTTATTCAACAAGCACAACATGAAAAGCAAAATTTTAACTCCTGTGGTCAAAGTCTGCAGACATATTTTAAATAAACACAGCACACAGCTAATAGGGTGTTTATTTTTAAGCTAAAACGAAATTTGAATTGTATGTAGCTCATCTTTACATCTTAGTTTGTAATGAATCTGTGAATTGTCCAGAGTTTTTCTTTCCTCTCTGCCTGATGCAACAGAAGGTGACAGTCGGAGAGGACAGACAGGTGAAATGCTGACATCCTCATCCTCTCATATATGACACAAATATCACACTATATTTGAATTCTCTTTAAACATTTATCTATTCTACTTCAATTCCAGATTTATTTATTAAAAAAAAGTAATTATATCACTCCTAATATTTCTCCAATAAAAACAGTTTTTACATTATTGTTAAAGTCAGGTGATCTACACTGGATATTTAGTTTATAGAGTTTTGGACTTGCAGCCTACACATTCAGGCCAAAACATTTATCATCGATTGAGCTGATGTATTGTGTCCTGTGCAACCAATATAACTCTTGGAATCGATGGTTGAGCATGAACAACCTGCAGACAGGTAAGATATGGACTAACAAAGAACAGTGACTGACAGTTATTGTTTAATATAGCTATCCAAGACATTTGGAAAAGTGTCAAAACAACACAGCAAAAATATAGCATTTATTGAAGAGGGATTTTCGCCCCTGGGTCCGCTTGAATTCAACTTCAGATGGAAGCTACCCTGCAGTTCTCTTCATTTCTGGAATGCTCTGCTTATATTAAAATGACTTTTGCTCCCCTTTTGGCCAGCCTCTCTGTTATGTTCTTTCTTTTCTAATTCTGTCTCCCTTTTTTTGGGTTGTTAAGCCATGTAGGTAGATGTAGCCAATACTGGTATATTGATTTTTCTTGGTGCACTGTTTGCCATTGCTGCTTGCTCTCTCCTTCTGCCTGTGGCACAGAAATGTGCGTATGCAGTGGAACAACCAACAGGAACGCAGTGGTCAGGGCTAACCTTTGATTAGTTGATGCACATTGTCCTGATACTGATTCTTTAGAGGCTGTACACGAAGCCATGGTGAGGTGCAGAAACCTATGCTTGTCTCAGACCGCTTGATTTACGTTGTGCTTGGAGGATATTATAACATTTTTTTTCAATTATACTAAAAAAATGTTGACTACTGCATCTTTAAATGTTACTAATCCAACACTGATCGACACAGCATAATTTAACTCCTGAAATTTTTCATAACTCATCAAGTGATGCCGCTCAGACCTCCAGAAGAACCCTGTCTGTCTCTCAGTCTGTATTTATCGACGTTTGCAGAGCTTCACTTCGCTCCAGCTGCCCTGTGTGGGCTCCATGGATACTCCGAGGCCTCTGTCTGCATCGTGTTAAATATTAAATCATGATGAACCACTGCCTCTCATCCACAGCAGACCGACCACGACTGAGGTTAACTCCTGAATTCATCTGTGCTGCTGCCTGTGGGCATGAACGGAAACTCTGGCTCACTCTGAGTCTGCAGGGTTTCCATGAGCCAGAGTTCATCCATCATGATGGAGGATTTGACTCTGTTATTCTGGACTTTTATCAGATCTATAATATGTTAAACTGAAATAAACCGTAACTGTGTGTTGGCACGTGTACATAGAGGATGAGAATAACCAGCATCACTTTTGTACAGTTTTGTAGGTTTTTGATGCTTCAATTTTTCCTGTTTGCTCTTGAATCTGTTGGGGCCAAAGAGTGACTGTTTGGATAAAAGGGAGAGTAAAAGAAAAAGTTTCAGCGATCCTGAAGCATTTGTCAGCTTGATCATTAAGAGGTCCAATGACTTATGTTGACTGTAGTATAAGAATGCATGCTAAATTGGTTTAATAATACAGATTTTTTTAGACCAAAAGAAGTCATAAACAATATGGAACATAAAGTCCTTAAATGACAAGATAACCCAGGAGTAGCTTAAGATAACAGACCAAAGATGAAAAATCACTGGCCCCAACCTCAGTGCACGTACTACAAGAATATGCAGCTACAAAAAAAGCACACATCCCAGAAATGAAAGCTGAATTAATTAGATTATGAAGACCTTTATCATGTTTCATCAGGTGGTCATCATGTTTTTTTAATTGATAATTATAAATGTGAGTGTATATATTTTTATTCTGTCTGTTGTAAACCCATATGTCTTTGGTCAAAATGCCACTTTTACACTGCCACTGCTCTGAAGATAAGACTAAGTAAATATTAAAAGCATTTCACTGCATTTCAAAGTCAATAAACATTATTTGAGTACATGTATGCATGTGTGTTTGTTAAAATTCATCACTATAATTATTGAGTTTATGTCTCTCTAACACTTTTTGCACATATCTTATGATCTCCTGTCCTTTATTTCATTTGCTTGTTGTTTATTTAGCTCATTATCTAATAGGTTAAATGGATCAGACATGACTAATCGAGAGGTGTTGTCCTTTTAGCGCTGTTGATATATTTTTTGCATTGTTTGTTTGAATAGATGCATAATAAGTTGTTCATATGCTTCAATATGCTTGTTTATTTGGACGATTTTCACAAGGAGGTAATTTTGAAAGCTTAACTCAATGATCTGTTGATTATGCCTTGGGGATCCTGTGGAGGGATGTTGTGCTCCGTTCCTCAATCATTACAGACGAGTGAAGCCAGCGAGCGCGTCTCTCATTTTGTTCCACTACTATTTTCCCTTTAGAGATGCTGTTCAGTGTAATATATTGTTGTTTTTGATATGTTTTGAACTGCTTTAAATAATTATACTTGGAAATGTTTGATGGAAGTGTTGTAGTATGAGCTAGCCAGGTCTCATGAATGTGATTATATTCAGAAAGTGTATATGTTTATGATTTCATTCTAAACTCATTACAGATGAGTGAAGGCAGTGAACACATCTCTCACATTTTGTTCCACTATTATTCCCCCTTTTCAAGGATACAACAATTACGGTTTTTGTAGTAGAAAATACTTAAAATCAAATCATTAACAAAAGGGGAAATTTGTGTACAGTTTCATTACAATCCTTCAATTACTGAGAGCCACTGTGACCTATGACCTTCTCAATACCATCCCATAGTCAGGGTGTACATTTATGAAACCTGTTTACCTCCAATAATTTTAAGAGACAGCATTTCACTCCAGCTTCCACATCCTGCACCTGGATCCACCTCAGCATGACCAGCAGCTCAGCTCTGTACCAGTCTGATGAAAATCCGCTGTGAGTTTCTGGACACGTTCTAATGACAGCTCCAAACAGAAATAAAATGAGTGCAGACAGGAATCAACATCAGCAGGTCATATGATGTTTGCTTTATGATCATTATCTTGCAGATTTTTTATCATGGTGTGATCCTGTGTTTGCAGCTGCTCAACACAGCGACATGAGACCCTAAAACAGGCGAGGACACATGCTGCTGCTCAGGTTATGTCCACACATGAAGAAACTCAGGGCTCCATGACCTCGACCTCTAAAATCTCAAGACTTCAGCCTTGAGTTTGGGTAAGGGTGGATGTTTGTGCAAAGTTTACAGCAAATCCTTTAAACTTTTGACATACACAAGGCTTCATGACCTTGACTTTTAGTCCATGACCTCTAAAATCTAAAGAGTTTATGCTCAGTCATGTCACTGTGCAAAGTTTAGAGCAAAAACGGCATTTTTTTTGTAATGGCATGAAACACTAGGACAGACTGACAGACTGTCTGTGACCTCAGCTGCTAGGATGAAGGTTTGAGGGTCATTCAGACTTTTCTCTAATTTCCTTTTGTGTCTAGAACATACATGCTGTGCTGTCTTACATGGGTGTTGCTCTTGTGTCTTAACAGTCAGGAGGATTCTCATTGTCTGCGGCTGATTGTCTCTTTGTTCAGGTGAATACTGACCAAACATTCCTCTGGTTATGAGGTGTGTCCTTCACTGATGGGATGAGGCCTGTGCTGACGAGAGTTGTGGTCCAAATCTTCTGCGCCGGGTTAATCCGCCTCCATACATGAGGATGAGGGGATAGTGCGGACGGTAACATTTTAATTTGGAGATGGTGCAGCAGGAACATTGTTTTAATGTTTTCAGAGCTTTGCTGGAAAATCTTCCTCTAAGCTTCCAGCCTCACAACAACAGAGCTGTTTCTTGGATTTTGAATTACAGTGAAAGCCTCCTTCGTGTGTCCCACATGGGAGACGATTAAACCGTGTCACGCTGACCTGACATGTCAAACAATCACTTTATTTAGTGCACCTGGCACAATCTGCAGCTCTGCAGAGCCACGGATCAACTCTTCTTTCTATCTGATGCATCAAAAGAGGAAGATTTACTCCTAAAGAGGTCAGGGGATCAATTCCTCATGCTATCTTTATATATTTTTATTTTGCTGACTTTCTCTCTTTACCCGACCCAAACTGGGTCAACACCTCGCTGAAGCAAAGGTACGTCGATCCGTGCACGAGGCCCCCAAACGGCTGATATAATCCCCACCTTTGATCATGATTCCCTCCTAATCCCACTGAGAGTGTCGGGAGAAGACAGCCACAGGCAATATGTCGGCTGGAGAAGCAAACGGGCTTCCTCAGGTGTAGAGACGGCGTTAATTACCTGAGGTGACCAAAGAGAAAGGTAAAGCTGTGACTGGATGAATCAGCAGCTCAGGCCCGTTGATGTGCTGTTGTCGGCGTGAGCAGCGGACACAGCTGGGGGGGCGGGCGGCGCTCGGCAGCTTCCTCTTTGTTCAAACTTCATTAAAACTGATTAAAGTGACTTTGGTACCGAACATCATCTACAGTCACATCAGAGGGGAGCGTGAGCAGAAGGGAGGGAGTTTCACATCAACACTGCTTTTAATCCTCAACATACAGGAGCACATAATGACCATCAGCGTCCACCGCCTGCAGAGACGTGACCTTCAGTTCTCGGCTGGTCAGGCTGATCAGATTCACCGCACACTGGTGACCACAGGACAAGTTTAAATGGAACAGGGGTGTCCAAACTATGGCTCATTTTAAATTGGCCCAAAGTACTTGAATGACTAAAGAATGTTGGACCATAGCGGCAAAAAGCATCATTAACACTTATTTTCTGCACTCTTAATCTCAAGGTCAAATTTAGGAAGGACACTGCACTTTTCTTTATCCGGCACTAATAGTCCTACAAAGTTCAGCAGCTTCCTGCGGTTTGCCCTTGTTTTGAGTCTGACTGAGGATGAAGCAGACAGGTTACCCCTAAATCCTAAAGTCTTATCTTTGACATATTAAATTTGAGGTTTTGAAAATCACTGTTTCTGTTCTTTGTGCTGAAATTATGTGTCTTGTAGTTAGAAAAACATGGTCTGAAAGCCTGGAGCTGCTTTAAGACATTAAAACAACCATCCCTTGACACCAAAGTGCATTTCGACAGCACCCTCTCCTTCACATCACATATCAATACCATCACCCGGTCTGCTTATTTCCACCTTAGAAATATCAACCGCCTCCGCCCCTCCCTCACCCCTCACAGCACCTCCATCTTGGTCCACAGTCTTGTCACCTCCAGACTTGACTACTGCAACTCCCTCCTGTTTGGTCTCCCCCATAAAACCCTCCATAAGCTTCAACCAGTCCAGAACTTAGCAGCTCGCATCATTTCTAGGACTCCATCCACCCATCACATTACCCCCATCCTGCAGCAGCTCCAGTACAAAATCCTGCTCCACACAACCACAACCTCGCCCCCCCATACCTTTCTGACCTTATTCGCATCTCTGTACCTGCCCGTACCCTTCATTCCTCTTCTTATATCCACCCCTCTGTCATTTCTGCACGCCTCAGCACCATGGGGGGCCAAGCATTCAGTCGCTCGGCTCCCCAGTTATGGAACTCACTCCCCTCTGAACTCTGCAACACTGACTCCTTACCGGTCTTTAAAGCAAGACTTAAAACTCATCTGTTCAGACTCTCATACTCCCTCTGATAATTTGCACTGTCTTTGTATTGTATTTTTCTTTTATACTTGCTTTTTATGCCTGCTTTTAATGCACTTTTTATTTATACTATATGTAAGGTGACCTTGAGTGTTGTGAAAGGCGCCCTGAAATAAAATGTATTAATATTATTGTTTTTATTATTTCATGTGATTTTTGTAAATGCAAGCGTTCCTTAACTCTAGGCATGTATTATGTCTGCTAGTATTGAGCACAACTTTGTGTACACAAGCAGAAAAGGTGTGGTGTCTCGTGATACCATTGGTGTACAGCTATGACATCATAAACCACAGGAAGTAAAAACTGAGCATTTTCTTTAAAGACGGATGGAGCATTTCTTTGGCTGAGAGTATAATTAAAAAGTGTCCTGATCTTCTGCTCCTCAGGACTCTTTAACAACGATAACAGTAAAGGAATTTGCTTTTGCAGGACTGACTTTCAAAGACACAGTGGAGCATCTGACAGTGTTAATCTAGCTCCTCTCTGTGGGGTTTGAGGCCCTTTTTACACAGAGACACTGTCACCTAAAACACAAAGGTTTGTCCTCTGTGTATTCAAACTTAATCTGCTTTCAGACAGAGATGCTAGAAAAAATTAAACCACTGTAGTGTGCATGCCAGTCCAATACATGGTGATGTAGGTTTGTAGAGAAACAGGGCTGCTAAAAAACACCAACAAAGAAGAAAAACTTTTCACAAACAACAAAGCGAGTGGACGCACAAAGACACAGGAGTTTCTTTTCTGGACAACAAATCAGTTCGGACAACAAATGTGTCTGGATAGTTTTGTCCGGCTCACAAACCGAGCACGGTAAGCAGCTCACACGTTACTCTGTCGACGGCTGAAGCTGTTGTTGTTCCTGGTATGTGTGCACAGCCTTCATGAAAGAGTACTGCACATTCTTTGACATCAGCATTCACCCTGAAACGCTCTGACCCTGGTTACACAGAGCTGCAAAGAGGAGCATTTTGAAAACTCTCCACCCTGGACCCTGGTTTCAAAAGTTTGTGGATTCAACCACTCTAGCCTAGAGTACCTGAGGTACCGTTCCCATGTAAAGGGGAGGCCAAAACTCAATGAGAACTCTTCCGATTTGGCCGAATTAGGCCTCTTGTAAACACACCCTTTGTGTAAGACAACAGAAAACAGGTTCATCCTCCCTCACAACAGGCCATGCTCACTGTCCCGACACCTGAAGGTGCCTGGAGACACTGTGGGGCCTTATGTTGGTTTTCCAGTTCTTAGGTGATTTTTCCAGAAATGTGCAGAAGCAGAGCAGCTTAACAACCATCAGATCCACATTTAGGACAGGATCCCGTGGTCTGAACCCCACAGACTCCAGACTTCTCTCAGTAATCTGCTTCACCTCGACCTCACTCACTCTCCGTGTTGACCTCTGCTGGGCGATGGCTCATCGTCCATTTCTGTAGTTGCACAGTGACCTGTTTCAGCTCAGTGGTGATAATTTAAGAGGATTTGAGTCTTTCTTGTGCAGCAGCAATTTGCTGAGTAGATTTATGGAGAGTTTTTTTCTTTTCCTTTCATCATCCTGTGGTCTTTGACCTCTGAGGATGTTCTCCTCGATGCAGTGTCACTTTAGGACAGGGAACAAACAAACCGATGACAGACGAGAGGCACCTCCCTGTCAGGAATGATTTAGTGTTAGTCTACATTACAGGGAAGTTTAGGACTTAAATGTGAAGTCTAGCAAAGACTAACTCCCCTGATGTGTTCTCCTCTGACTCTGACACCAACAAGGCATTAAAGCCTTGCTGCTCACTGGATATTCCCTCTTCTTCAGACCATCACATGTAAACCTGGAGATGTTTGTGTGCGAAAATTTTTCTAACCAACCAATAATCATGACTCCTTTAGTGATTTTAATCTCTGTTCTGATGGTCCATTTTAACTTCTGCAGGCTGTCTGGACCATGTCTATATTTTTGAATGATTAAGTTGCAGCCATGCGATTGGCTGGTTAACTGGTTGAATGGGTGGATTCATTATTTCTAAAATTTTCGCATTATTGGAAACTTCCCCTTAATTCTTTCATAGGTTTTCCTGTCCTTTGGTTAGTCGTTGATAGTTTGAAGTTAAAGGGTCAGCCTGTTGGTTGATAGGTGAGTAGGTAGGTTGGTCTGCTGTGGGTATGTAGGTTGATGGTTAGGTTGGACTGGGTCAGCCAACATGTTTGTGGGTACGTAGATATGTAGGGCTGTCAAAAGGTTGGTTTGTTGGGGATAGACAGGTCCTCAAAAACTACTTTATGTCAGTTTGTAGGCTGGTTGGTAGGTCAGTAGACAAGGCAGCTTGATTTATTAAGCACCGCTCATACTTTTGACACACAGCAGAATGAAGTGCTTTACAGAGTTAAACACAAAGAAACTATGGCTTCACAAGCATTGAAGACATAAATTAGCAAAAGAAAGGCAGTGAGATACAAAACATTGGAGACTCTCAAGGTTTAAAGGAGAAATAAGATATTAAATAAGAATGAGGGGGATGATAAAAAGAAGCTGTGTAAGAAGGAGGTACTGGTGATGTTTTCAGACCTGATTTAAAGGAGCTCACAGACTCTCAGGTTTGTTCCAAAGGTGGAACAAGTATGAACAAAATAAAAGACGTTAGCCTTGGCTTTAAATTAAATAAAATTAAATCCATTGTGTTCTTATTTTGGCTTTGTATTGAATAAGAATGTGACTCTGATCTGTTCTTGCCCTCTTTTTCATTCCAGCCTGGTCCAGTCATTGGTCATATTTGGTTTACTGACGGTCTTCACGAAAGTAAATCTGACTTTGGTTGTTCTCCTCTCTGTGATTCCCAAATCCACAACTAAAGAAACAAAAACAGCCACACAGATACAACAGAGTGTGACTTTACTGTCGCTGCAGGATCCTCTGTGAGCCGGGTCACGCTCTTAACCCAGCGAGCCTCCACTCGTCCCCTGACACCCTCTGCTTCACTAATGAGACACACTCGGCAAGGACCGACTCTGCTGAGACCACAAACCTGGCAGAGTTTGGCCCCAGGGGTCTCCCTCTGGGGCCAGATTCCCACTTCCTCAGTGAAATATTCTGCTGCTGTTTTAAAACATAAAGACTTTAAGTGCTCGCGGCAGGGCACAGACACTGAGGGGATGGATTTGAACAGAGTGGACAGAGTCAGAGAATTTTCATTTGATTAGCAGATAGCACTTCCTGTGGTGAACTTAACACATTTTACAAATGCTAAAGCTGATCATCCAAACAAATGTAATTCTGTATTTTTACATTTCTTAAGTATTTACAGCCCTCTTTGGGTTCAGAAACTGTCAGAGTTGCTGGTTTGCAGATTTTCCAGGACAGGATTTTGTGCTGGTAGCTGCTGTTTGCCCTGTTGGCACCACTCAAAGCTGAAAAAACAACCCTCAGCATCAAGTTCTCTTTGACAAACTGACATTGTTCTCATATTGGAATAGTTAAACTTTTGAAACAGCAGCGCACCTGTCAGAGCTCTTCAGGACAGGGCAGAAGTTCTGATGACCACTTCAGAAACAACAGAGGTGGAGGAGAAACTGATCCAACTCAGCTTTATAAGGAAACAGTACCCAGGGCTACTACCAAAAACATGATTTTTTGACTTTTGTTTTCATGTTTTCAGGCAAATTTATTATTGGTAACATATAAATTGACACTCATCAGTGTCATCACCTGCTGACACCTGAACTAAACTGAAAGTGAACTACAGCAGCTCCTGTACAAACAACAACCAGACAAGTAAAACTGGAAAATTAACAATCTGGTGGATTATTGACTTTATTTGGGAAAAATGGTCTGACAAAAGTTAATTTTTTTTCTGATGATTAGCATCAATTGAATCTGAAACACATTGTCTGTGCTTCATTGGTGTTGAAGTCGGCCCATTTACTTTTAAATTTCTTCATTTAAAGGTGCTATGAGGAGAATCTATTTCCAGTGACACAAAGACTCTGCTACCCATGAGCACGCGCGATGACTGTCGTAATGCTGCGTTTCAGTAACCTTGGAAATGAGAGTGACATCATCTCCGACTTATCAGCGTTCCAGTTGAAGTCGGAAAAAAACATGCCGATCTACCAGGCTATTGTTAGCCATTGTTAGCACGCCTGCGTTGTGGTTGACAAATACCACATGAAGAATGTGATTATCACTATGGCAGCATTTTTGTAAATATAAGTCTAACAATACTATGTATACAGCTGATCTAGAGCGACACACCCCAGTCAGAAGTGCAAATAAATGGATTATTACAGGAGCTAAGTAACTGTTCACACTGGGGGCATCCATCTTCAATTGTCAACTCGGGGATGGTGAGGTTTCAGCGAGTTCCCAGTAGGATATTCAGACTTCAGGGGGTGATCCTGTTGCAGTTTTCTACTCAGAACTTGGAAATTCCTACTTCTGACTACAACTGGAACGCACCGAAAGACGTGACCCAAGCCAAAGCGTGTGTTTGTTGATGCTAATCAAAGTGCAGCTTGGACCTTCCTCAGAGATCTGCGTTGCTTTACAACTTCTTTTTTCAACAACTTACAGGATGCAAAGCGACGAGGTAATGTATCTCTTTCTAGTGACGTAGCGGTAGTTTTTGATGTGTGACAACAAGCAAATTTTGGAAAACTTAGTATTGTAGTTTTGTAGCCGGCTATTAAAACTTTTTAGGTTCTAAGGGGAAGGGCTGACCACTTGAGTTTCTCAAATTAAAGAGCCGATGACAATTGAAGCTCAGTTGAGGATTTATTTCCATCCAAACCATGGTTTCTGCATTAACAAACAATTAAATTATATATGTCAACATAAACTTTAAACAATCAATCAACATCAAACAGAAAGGACATGTAGTCAAGCAAAAATAAGCTGTCTTACATTGTCAAGCACGCATGGTCTGGGAGTGGATGGAGATCAGAGAGAGCTCTGTATGACTGAGCTGGGATTTTAAGTGCTGGCTGCAGACACACCTGAGCTCCCAACACACCTGTCAGCAATCAGCCCTCCTTTTAGAGATGTGCCATTTTTGACCACCAGATGCCGCCATTTTGACAACACCGGCTATATATCGCTACTTACAGCCCGGTGCTCTAAGACGTGTCCGAATAATATAAATTTGCTCTAGTTTTAATAGTCTTGTTCCTGAAGTTGAGTATCTAGGCCAGTCCAGCCCTGTCCGACTTGACCGCGAAGCTAAGGAATAGCATTTATAGATAACCTATATTGATGCTATAAAACTCATCTTAAAGTGTGTATTTCCATCAGGCATATATCTAAAAGTGAGACTTTTTTGTAATTACTTAGAAACTCCTCACAGTCCCTTTAAAGTTTCTGATACAAACTTCAAATGTTCAAATAGCACCAGTTCTTAATTTCTCTGTATTTAAAATATATTTTTCAGTTCTGAAATGGAGCCAGAAGCTGTTTGATATCTTATTTTAGCATTTACTTTTGATTATCATGTGTTGATTATTAAAAACTACTGAAAACAGGATTGCGTGTGTTTCTGTTTAAAAATAAACAAATGAAAGTACGATCATGTTCAGAGTCTGACAGAGTGCCTAAGGTTTAGGATATTACAGGAAGGTTAGCACATTCAAGGAATTTATAATGATTTTTTACTGCAAAAAGAACACAAACAAATCAAAAAAGCAGACTGAACAGAGAACAGTTATTTTATTATTTGCTATTTAATAGAATAATGCTGGGAAAGTGTGACCTATCAGTGGGTGGGGTCAAAGCTTCAAAATGGAAGACAAACTGCAGTCAGATGAAGCACAGAGTTTATGCACTGACAGACGAGCAGCTTCACTCACTGAGTGGTAAAGAACAACATTAAGTTACTGATATCAGTGGAAGAAAGAGTAAAACTCTGGTGCAGAGTTGTCAGCCATTTCAATTATTTTCATTGATTGTTTTGTTTTGATTATAGTCAAGAACATGAAGATTTTAGTGTGATTTATGTTTGAAATGACTATATTAAACTTTTGAATCCAGAAAGTCTTGTTTATAATGGAGCATTTCCAACTGTAGAGACGATTATAACTCTTCATCTATGGTTTTGTGTTTATCCAAAGTGAGGTCGACTTGCTCAGACTTTCTCTGAGTGTATAGTTTTAGCATCCATTCAGCTGTTGTGTCTTCCCAGTCATTGTTTATTTGACACATGATCGGGTCAGATACTTTTGTTTATGGAAGTCATACTAACTGAATTATGTCATCGGACTTTACTTTTAAAGATCGTACTTTTGTCTGCTTTGTCATCGTCATGAAAATATAATCTGCTGTGCTCAGCACCTCATCATTTAGAATAATGATGTTTGATTTTATGTAGAAAGTTGCCAAAAAATAAAAACCAGAGGAAAGTGAGGCAGGGATCATACCTATCATTACCTGGATGCCTGTACGCTCAGGTGCTGTACCATCACAGCCTCATCTGTGTTATAAACCTGATGTTACGACAAACAGATGTTTCTACAGCATCCTCTGAGGATCCAGGCTGCCTGTGCTGAACTTAATCAAAGACTAACACCAAAAAACATGTGACATTTTCCTCTCCTCTGACTGCTACTGTGGGTCTGACGTTCACCTGTGCAGACCTTGACCTCGTGCAGACTCTATGATGCACAGATGAGGGTTTTTATACATCTGAAGACTGAGAAGCCAAAACTATCACTTGGTGGGAGCATGCTCTCACAAAGACTACAGGCAGGAGATCTGTTAGACAGAAAACAGAGGGGTGGGAAATTCACACGCTTCCAGCACGGCTCCATGTTAACAACAACAGGCTGCATGGAGCTTCTGACTCAGAAGTTGTTGTTTGCCTCAAAGTGAGTCATTAACACATGATGAATTAAAAATTAAGTGTTAGTTACAGAGGACAACAAAAGCACCACAAGCTTCCATGGGTACAGAGGTATATTTAACCTGCACTACTGTTTCATGGCTGCCACCTCGACTGAGCGTGTCTTACAAAAACATTCATTTTATCTAAGTGGACATGTCTAGGCAAATAAAGAAAAGTAAGACTTGAAAAAGCTGTATCAGGGTTCAAGTGTATCAGACAGTTAAGCCAGAGTGTTTTTTAATATTTACGGTAATATAAGCTTCCTGCACATCCACGTGTACACTCTGATAAACCAGCTTCAGTGTGAGAGGCTGTAATAACCTCTTCTCTTCTCTGCACAGTTTGCAGAGTCTAAAAACATTTCCACCTCCTGATGTTTTCACGACCCCTCTCAGGACCGAACATTTCCCCCGGACACGGCGCGCCCGCGGGGAGCCTTTCACCGCCGCCCGCCCTCTCTGATTCACCTGCGTGCTCTTATCGCTCTCAGTGTGAGCGGCAGGTCTTAATCCAGCGGCTGAATGTTGTGACTGTGAGAGGAATACAGGGGAGTGTGGGCGCTGACCTCTACTGTGCACTCAGACCATTCTGCCACCCGGGAGGGGGGCGCGCTCACCGAAGAAAAGGAGAGAGCGGCCGTGGCACTCAAGCAGCAGGACGCCATGGAGCCGACGCAGAGGATGGAAAGGCCAGGATTGATTTTTCAGCACTCTGCCTGTTTGGTTTTTACTTCTGGTCTCACCTCCACGTTTTGTTCTGGGTTTGTTTAAAGTGCACAGACCTGTTCCCCAAAAAGTGATAATGCCTTCTGAAGGCAAAGTGAAATGTGGGGGTGTGAAGGCGTTAAGTGTCTGTGATGGATGGGGCTTTAGGAAGTGCAAATGAGGATGCAGCAGATTTGTGGGTATGGCTTCAGTAGGTTTGCATTCATTCTTATTAAATTAATCAACATTTGAAAAATTAATTATGCTTCAAATGGATGTTGGGTTCATGACCGAAGTTCAAACGAATCTTGGATCAAAAGCTTCAGCGGAGAACACTCAGCTCTGTATGCTCAGCTCTCACAGGGATGTAAGCAATAACTGAGGGGTAATTTACTCACCAATACCCTAACTCACATGTTTTTGGTCTGTATGGACAACAGAGTACCCAGAGAAAATCCAAATATACCCATGGAGAGCATGCAGACTCCACTGGCAGATGTGAGGCACGCAGTAACATGCTGACACTGTGAAACTGAGTGATGCCAGATGGAGATGTCCAAGTGTGTTGGAGTGTCCATGTTGTTATGAGAAATATCAGAACGAAGTTATTTTCCTCGGTGTGAGAGCTGTATACCCATCGTCTGTGTTATATCCAAGCAGGGATCTCGTGTCTGTTTGCGTCATACTGTAGGAGTGTTGTAGGGGTTCATTTGAGTAGGGCACAGCTTAGCTCAGATAATAACTCTAACGATGCCAGAACTGCTGGACATCATGGATGATGCCAGTCACCCTCTGCATGTTGTCATCAACAACCAGAGGAGCCTGTTCAGCCCAGGACTGCTTCCTTCCCAAGTGTAGGACCAACAGATTGAGAAGCTCCTTTGTCCCTCAAGCCATCAGACTGTAGGCTATAGCTCTTAACTGGAGGGGAAGAGGAGTAACAGGATGACAGGGGACAGGAAGGAGCAGTAACCAGTCTGTAGCAGTATAGTTTTTATTTGTATGTTTACCTCCACCAAGGAGGTTATGTTTTCCGGAGAGTCTGTCTGTCTATCTGTCTGTCTGTCTGTCTGTGAACAAAATAACTTAAAAAGTTATGCATTGATTTTGAGGAAATTTTCAGGAAATGTTCAGCATGGGAAAAGGAAGAACTGATTCAATTTTGGTGTTG
The DNA here is from genome assembly GCA_036419115.1 of Scarus forsteni. Lineage (NCBI taxonomy): Eukaryota > Metazoa > Chordata > Actinopteri > Labriformes > Labridae > Scarus > Scarus forsteni. Next base: position 180,075 of record JAZDUH010000312.1, read on the forward strand.
ATCCGGATCACCGTCTGGATCTGCCATGACGAAAAATGTGATTTTCATGAACAACTACTGAACTAAAACATATGTCATTATGAAACCAATTGCTAATGGTATGTTTTCATGGTCAAGGAATCTAAATATTTACATGAAATAAAGGTAGGACTAATATTTATTGTAAAAATCACAATATGGGAGAGGACCGTGGTACTGGCAGAGGTCTGCGCTCTCTGACTGCCTTTCTAGTTATCTTAGTTTTGTTTTTAATTTTATTTTTATTCTTATACATTTTTATATACGTATATTTATTGATGGTTTTATTTAGATCTATCTTTTCTTTTTATATTTATGTTTCAAACTGTAACAATGAACTGCTACTGATCCTGAATTTCCTGGAAGAGTTATTCCCAGAGGGATTAATGAAGTACTATCTTATCTTATTTTAGGAATAACTTGGCAGATGTTTGTGGTATCTCAGCACTTATAGTTTGTATTTACTTTATGTACTCATGGCAAATTACTTTTTCCATGGTTGACCATATATCAAAACTTTTGATCACAAGCAGGTTCCTAGCATTTTTTTCGAAGTGAAAATCAATTTTATCTAAATATGAAGTTAATTACCTCAGCTTAAGGTCTCTTTCACAACCTGCATATTTGCTCTGGACTAAACAAACTGGGTAGTTCTTATAGGGAGTTTGTTTGACTTGGGGAAAAAGTACCTCTAATATCAGAATAAACGGAGAGGGACTTTCTCATCCATGTAGATCAGTGTGTCATCTGCATACAGAAACACACTCCTGCTGAAGAAGGTGACCACATCAAACTCTGTCGCTCCACATGATCCACCGTCTTGTTTCTACAGATCATCATCTTCTGTTTCTTTGAGACCAACTCCACTCACTTACAGACTGACAAACACTGAATAACAGCCCAGGTCTGGTGATCAAAAGAACAGAAAACTTTTTAAAGTTCAAAACATTCATCTCTCTTTGGATGTAAAATGAGTTTGTTCTCTGATATTCTCACATCAGAAAACTACAGACAGCGATCTCTGCCCTCTGCATCTCAAATCCTGATATTTGACGTTTGTTGTTTTCATGCTTCATCTGCAGTCAGATGTTGGTTTCTTAAAACCTGTGGTGTGTTCAGGTGTCTCAGTTTGATCGCAGCTCATTCAAGGATCAGCGAGAAAATGGGAATCTGTGAGGATGAACAGCTGCACCACGGGGCGCTGTTTAGTGTCTCATTTCTGCACACTTTGTACCGTCATCCATCCTCATTAGGGAATAATCGTCAGATGATCCCTGAAAAGTATAAGCAGAAAAGGAAGGAATTCTGCACAGTGGCACAAACCAAGTTTTTGAAGACTTGTTTTCAGGTCTAAAAATATTTCCGGTGATCAGAAAATGTGAAAAAAAACAATCTGCTTGGATTTATTATCCTGTTTATAAGGACACACTCAGTTTTTAATTTCTGCTGTCAAATCTTTTTTAATGTTTGAAATTAATGAGATTTTTACCATCTTAACATCAATTATTGAAAACTTTAGAGAAATAAAATCGAAGGTAGAGGAGCTGCTGAATTAAAAGTATGTTGGTAATTCTTGAGTACTGAGGTTGTCGTCCTTGTGAGGGGTGCTGGGGTCAAATCCTTTTAAATGTTTTAGATCAATGATGAGATTTTTAGCATCTTGATTGGTTGACTGATTAAATTATTCATTGGCATGTTTATTTCAAAAATGTAACAACTGCAAAATAAAAGTTAAGACAGGAAAAAAAGAAACTTTCCACATGGAAAAACAAAGGGAATGAGAAGAAGTCAAAACATGTATAATCCCGTCCCCTCTCCATCAATTAATAATGTAATATTTAGTTTCCCAATCTATATAAATATAAACACGTAATTAGTTTCTTAATTTCATTTTATCTGTGTCTGAAAAAATAATCCTCAAAAGAGATCAAAAGTTTTTTCTTTTACAAAATTTATTATCTTACTTTTTATTCCAGGCTAACAAGTTTGTCTGTTGAAGGAAAGCAGGAGAGCCCAAAAAGTAACGGGGTTCACCGCTGCACTGCTGTTAGTCTGCAGGTCTATATGTGGACCATGAGCTGAGCACCTAAATCTCAAAGTATCTGATGAGTAATGATGACGTCCTTTCGTTTAACTGAAAGCGACCTGAGGGGGAGATAATTTCCCATCATGCACTCTGTGTTTTGGTTCTTCGATGAAGCCCTCGCTCCGTAGCGGCGTGAACTCGTCTGCTCTCTCCCACAATGAGAGGGGATGACCTTTTTTTTCAGCATAAAAGCTCCAGTCAGCAGCGCCGTAATTGCTTTTCATACGCCAAATTTGCTTTTACTTTCTCCCAGTTAATGAAATTAAAGCAGAACATTCCTCCACCAATCAGCCGAGCGCTCGACCTAAATGTCAGCGGCTCCTGGATTTCTTCATTCAATCTGAGCAAACAGGCAGCAGAGAGGGCCTGACGCCACAAAGTGATTGACAGAGTTCCATTACAAGGGCTTATCAGAGCCCTGTCTGCAATTATCCAGGTTCAATATGGCCGTGCGATTTGATTTGTGCCAGGATTATAGTCACTGAGGTGTGTGTGCAGAAGCGGGGCCCTCTCTATAATTTTCATTAGCATGCTAACAGTGGGGCGCACTCAGTGCCAGCCCATTGTTTGTCTGTTTCCTGCCTCACGCTGCTTCATGTTGATCGTCATATTTATGTCTGACATTTGGATCAGTGTTTGCTGTCTCTGTGTAACCTCTGGATGTTATAGTCAGGAGTTTATGGTCCGGGTGGTTGACAAACACGAGCAGGTAGCAGCAAACAGACACAGAGGACGAACAAACAGGATGGATAAGAGCGTTCACTGTGACCACATTCACAAATACAATCGTTTCTGCTGTTCTGCTGCTGTAGGTGATGAAAGGGTTGAACATCCCTCATCCTCTAAGAGTTCAGGGGATGGCAGAGCAGAAACAGAGGCACTTTATCACTTTAAAATTTACCGTAAAGGTATTAACAGGCTGTGGAAGCACTTGATGTTCATGCTGTTAGTTTCTTAAACCTGAAGTGTGAAACCACAGAGCAAAGTTCCAATTCATCGAATGGAATTAAATCCACCCTCTATGCACAAAAAGACATCAAGAAAAGGATGAAATGATTGATTGATTTAACAGGATGCAGATTTCTTTAGACTAATCCACTGGACTTTCTGTGAGTTTTAACTCTGGGATGTTAACGAATCAGAAGACACCTTATAAAATCTTCTGTCTGAATATCGAGGAGCCTTTGCAGCGCTGTCTCACCTTCCAATCAATGATGCCTTACTGCACGCCATCTCTACCAAATTTCAGCTTTATCTACTCACACACAGACAGAGGCCCTCTGAGGCAAGACTTTGGACCAGCTGACCAATAAAAATGCTGCATTTTCAAAACTGGAAGATGAAAATCCTCAACTATAAAAGCACTTGGAGAGCGCAGACCTCAGCCAGCACCTCAGTCCTCACCCATATTGTGATTTGTACCATAAATATTAGTCTTACCTTTATTTCATCTAAATGTTTAGATTCATTGACCATGAAAACATACCATAAGCAATTGGATTCACAATGATATCAATTTAGTTTAGTAGTTATTCATGAAAATCACATTTCAATCATAAATCCAAACGCTGATCTGAATCACTCCCAAAGTCTAATCATTTCTTCCTCGTCCCAATCCGGGCATTTCCTGAAAATTGTATCAAAATCCATCCATAACTTTTTGAGCTTTGTTTCTATCAGAGAAAAAAACAAACAGACAGATGCCAGCAATAACATAACCTCCTGGTGGAGTCATAAAAGAAAAACAGTCATAAAAGAAAAAAATAACAAGGTCTGCGCTCTCCAAGTGCTTTTCTAGTTTTAAATAAGTAATGTTATGTACTTTAAGATATGGGCTAGATCACAGAAGACAAGTAACGACTATGGATCATAAATGGAACTGGTGAATACCGAAGCATCATTCAACACAAAATCGGTTTTTAAAGGATTTCTCTTCATATTTAGTGGTAAATTTTCATAATTACAGTATCAAAATCTTTAAACAACCTTACCTGAGTAACACAATAAAATGATGAACCAAAAAAAACAGGCCTTTTTATCTCAATACAAGTGTAAGTTTTTGTGACTTGTTGTCACTTGTAGTGGACAGTTTGGTCCAGTTTTGTGGACAGTTTTTGTCCTACAAGACCGACGAAGACACAATCCTCAATTTCAGATCTCCTCGTGTGTCTCAGTTTCAGTTTCAGCTCTGCTCCACCGGTAGCTCACCATCTAAAGTCTCCAAATGAATCCTACGATCCTGGTTCCAACTAACATAATTATGATAAGTTATAACCAATAGGGGATTATAAATAAAACCTATGAAATAACACAGTAACAAACTAACTCAGAAATAAATAGTTATTAAGCATCCTTAACCCAAATAATGAACTTCAACAATAAATACAAAAATTAAATCATGACATTCAAAACAAAGTTTTCCTATTTATAACAAAAAAATAAATAGGTGCATTTAGACATATATTCCATTTAATGGCAACTCAAAATAATTACATTAATTAATTAATACAATTAATACAAAGCTTAATGTAATACATTTAAAATTTTAAAACATTTAATAAAAATCTTCTTTAAAGCGCTGTGAAGCACAGTAAAGACTTTTCAACAAAAGAAGACATTCAATCTATGAATTAAGGGTTTTTAAGTTAACACTTGATCAGGATTATATATGTCACAAGACTCTTCAGTATGTTAACACAGAACATGGCACTGTGACTTCATCTCATCTTTGTGATCACCTGAGACAAAAACCCGAAATAAAACTCCTTTAACCACTCAGCAAACAAAACACTGCACAGAAGTGTTATGTAGGTCCTGGAGGTCAAAGTTCATCCACTGATACTCCTCTCATGATAAGTTGTGGAACTTATGATGCTGATTTAATAATATCATAAATTCTGGTTTGTGAATTTAAGGCTTTTATTTTGAGATTCATGCAGCAGAGACAGACCAGCAACTCAGTCATCCAGACCACAGAGATATTTGACTTCAGTCTGATTATCCTGCTCCTGCAGCAGGAGTGACGCCCTGCGGTCAGCACATTCTCAGCTGATCAGACTGATCTACTGCACATCAGTGGGAGCAGGGACGGCAATGTGGGCGGGGTCTGTATGCTCGGTCAGACCTGGGGCGACGATGCTGTTCCATCACAGCTCACAAAGACCGAGAGGAGGAATAAAACCGATTAATAAGGCTCCTTAACACTGCTCCATTCAGACGCACCATTACTCCCTCATTCATAAACATGCACACACACTCTGTTTAACAGAGCACACACAGTCACAGCACGCCGGGGGGCCCATAGACCCCCCCCCCCCCCCCCAGAGGCCTCCGAAACACACAGGGTATAAATGTAAATTTTTGCCTTGCTCCATAAAAACTCAGCAGCTCAGGCAGAGTGTGTGTTTCCATAATGACGGTGGTTTGGAGGCGCTCCTGCATGTACAATGAGCTGCTGCTGCCTCCTTCATGAACCCTCAGCGCTCGTTTGTCCTACACAACTCTGACATCAAACGCAGCAGCAGCTCAAGGAGCACAAATATATTCAACGTTAACAAGTCTGTTCGTCCAGATTTACAGGTCAGACATGGCGGAGCACGGCTCTTCAGCTGTGGCAAACGTGATCATTACTGCACATGTTGGGTTGTGTGTTTGTTACCTCTGCCAAGGATGTTGTGTTTTTGCCAGGGTCTGGTGGTGTTTGTTTGTTTGTCTTGGTATGCAAAAACTACTGGATGGATTTACATGAAATTTTACCAAAGGTGTGGTTTGGTCCATGAGAAAAAAAAACCCATTACATTTTGGTGCTGATCTGTATATTTGTCTGGATGCAAAAACTTCAAACATAAGTTAACATTGGGACCTAACTTAAAAAATCATATCTCTGACATCACTTAATGGACTTGCTTTAAAGTGTACACAACAAAATCTATTTCATATGACTCAATCATCATGGTCAATTTCCTCTGTAGCAGACTGAGACTGACGTCACAAGAAAACATTGTAGTTAATGATGGCAAATCCCATTCATTTCTCCTCGGCTGCTCTGAGGGTTCTGCCCCATTTATGTCATTATGGGAAGTGTAGTTTATTTGCAAGCTGACATCAACATTTTTCAAGCATGTGTCACCACATTACCAAGCTGTCCAGCCGGGTAAGGGGTTCATGGACAGATATGAGCAGAGACAGTCATCATATCTAAGGGTGATGCAGAATTGTGTCCTGGTGGAGGTCTGTGCTCTCTGAGCGCTTTTTCTAGTTAATTCTGTGCCATTTGTATAAATTGTATATTTTGTGTATTATTTATTTTTGTACTTTATTTTATTCTTCCTGACCCTTTATATTTATTTTTATTCTTATTATATGTTGTATGTATGCAAATGTATCTGGCAACAAATAGAAAATTCTGATTCTGTCTATGCTCTGTGATGACCATGTCTACATGTCTAAAAAAATTGAGTTCTTGCCATGTGGTTGGCTGATTGGGTGTTTGCTTCATAAGCAGGCGTACCTAATTGTATTTTCAGAGAGCTTGTATGAAAGAGCACCTCCTCCTCACCCTGGTTCTCCTGAAGCCCTCTCTGTTATTAAATTTTCAGCCTCATTGCTTCTTTTGTTTTTTATTTCATGATTCAGATTTTGCAGCTCTGAGAGGAACCGACTTCTCACAGTAGCCTTTCAGAGCAGACGGACCTGTGCGTTTCTGAAAACCAGCATGTCCGTCTTGCCAACTTCCATTGTCCAACGACTTAACTAGCCTAAATGCTTAACGGGCCGATCCAGGAAAAGCGGTGGAAGCTGCAGACGTGACTACAACAGGAAGTGACTGCATGCTTGAAAACCATGGCGGCTTCTGAAGCGGTGTCAGTAACTGCATTTGTTTTTTTGTTTTTTTTGTTTGTTTGTTTTTTTAAATTAGAAATTTACCCAATTCATTCTTTGAAAGAGGAGCAAAGAACATCATCTGAAGCTTGTCTTACTAGAAATCCTGTTCTTTCTCTTCTCCTGACCGGGATAACTGCTGGGAAAATGGGAGAGAACAAGGAAATCCTCCATGGACAAACTGTTGGCCTGTGGTCGTCACGGTTATTCAGTGACTGAGTGAAATCTGCTCTCCTCAGAAATTTACTGTTATAACTTGGTAGGGATTGTATTTAACAAGGTTCAGGTACATTTAAGTGTTAAATGATTTATCTGTGTGGTATAATTTAATGTAAGATGATAGTCTAAGGTAGTTTAAGCTCACAGCTAACAGCGCAAGTTGCTATCTCATAACGTAGCAGCATTGTTTGTTATGATTGGTCTGTGGTGAGTGTAGTGAGCCGAAAGGTTCATCTAATCATGAGCTACTGCTTTTTTTTTTTAAGGTTCTGCTTCTGAAAACATTTTCAAGCAGCTGTTTCCCAGATGGACTGGTGAAATACAGTATTTCAGTGGTGGACATATGGAACAGTCCATCTGGCGTGTCAGGTCAGAATCACAGTGAATATATGAACAAAACCATTTCCACCCTTGTCTCTCACTCTGAGAGGCTGCACAGCCTCATCTCTCCATATTTATATTCTCCCTGCTCATTCAGTTTCAGCTTTAATTGCTGTTAAACTTCAAACAGCGTGTAAACTGACCCAATGAGGATCACATGACCTGGATAGAAATGCTGCGTCTTAATTCCTCCTTACTGGAAAAGTCAATAGTGTTTCTGTACTCATCAATAAAGTCATTTCCACCCGGCCTGCAGCTTTCCTTACACTGATCGGACACTAATTATCTCAGGTTGATAATATCGACGCGCAGCAGATGATACAGACACACGAGCATCGGGGAAATGAGATATTAACAAATAGCCTGCACCAACGAGCTGACCTTAGAGGGAGAATTCACACTTCTATGATGGTTTATTAAACATGCCATGACTAAAATGTTTTGTAGAGACTGAATAAATTTAAACGAGTGATTAAAGAAGTGATATACATAACAAACCTCCCCCGTGGCGACCCTGGTACTATCTGCTCTGTGTCAAAATGTCAACAAGTTCTTAAAAAACAGTTCCTGATCTGCACTGAGAGTCAAATCACCACCAAAATCTAATCACTTAATCCTTGTGTCATGACTATACTTAATTCTCAGTTCAGAGTTTTTAGAAGTTTTTTTCTCATTGTTTGTGAGCATCAGTGTGAAAATGTGGCGCACTGTCCCTTTAAATGATGTCTTGTTTGTGCCATCACTCCTCTTGTCTCCAGCCACAAACAGCTGAGCCGAGCGTCACGCTGAGGTGAGGAATTTGGCACAGACTCGGGGGAAAAACGGAAGGCTGTGCAGAAAAAGTCTTCTTCAAACAAAGCCCCCTAATGAGCTGGCGAGAGATTTACATAGCTTGATGACTAAGGATTGTGGGTAATTACCCGGCTGCAGGTTTAATCTGCGATGAGTGGCGGTTCGGTGGCAGCGGCGATCTATCCATGGCTGTCTCAGGAGGTCAAAGAGAACACGGCTCGGCTGGTTTAACACGGTGAATCTGTGGACTTAGACGGAGCTGCTGCAGATAAACACGAGCGGCGTGATTCATTTCTTCATTAGCATCCTGCAGGTGGGGATTATGTTAGTTAGTGAGATTAATAATGAGAGGGAGGCGCAGAAACACCTGAGCTAAGCCCTCATTTCTATGACCGTGTTTTTGAGAGAGGGACACGTCTTTGTTTACGTCTCTATGACCTTATCATCAAAAACTCAACGCTCCTCCTGACAGAGTCCTGCAGGATCAACTGAACTCCAGAGACACTTTCACACATGCACACAGAAGCTGCATGTGTGAAAACTTAAACCAGACTATAGTCCTTCTCCTTCTTGTAAAACATCCAGATGAAGATGATTGACTGCATCAGGAGCTTACCTGAGCAGGCAGGTGAAGGGTTACCTTCCTCGGTGTGACCTTTGGGATCATCCTCGATCAGTGTTTAAACCTACCTGCATTTGATGTTGGACTTGTTTTGGATATAGTTAGATGACTTTGAGTGAGCAGGACGCTGTTAAGGACCTTTTCACATGTCAAAACAAATTTGAAGCTAACGTTAGTGATCTGTCTCTGTGGTTTATGTCAGGAAAATAAACAACTCTTCTGACGATTGACAATTCAGAAGCAGTCATGATAAATTTGGTATGCAGGCAAAAATAAACCTTATGTTTCAGATGACATACTAATTATTGGTCACTTTCACACCTGACATCTTTGGTCTGGACCAAACTGGATCCTGATTCTTCCTCATCAAGTTTGCTGGATTTGGTGTCATGTGAGGCTCACACAAACTCCGGTCTGAAAAGCAGGGGGTCTCCGGTTGTTTTAAACTTTTGGAGCCAGGGTTTGAATCGGTTCAAATATGGCGTGTGAACTTAAAGGCAGTGAGTTGTAGATTGGTAAGATTGATTTGTTTTTGGCTCTTTACCTCAGTGTTAGTGAAGAGACAGGGGCTAAACCTGCAGAAAAGCAGCCGAAGGTGGGGACTGAACTCAGACCTCCTGCACAGGACAAGAGCCGGACTGTAACGCCTCCAGAGATGAAAGATGGATCCAGCAATGAGCTTTCACATTGTTTATAGAATGAAGTAGAACAATATACTCACCCAGAAGGCTTTCCTGATCCAAACAGTGCTTTGGGAGATATTTAGATCCAAAATCGAGCAGCGTACATCCGTATAATTGTAGCACATAGGGCATACAGTGCCGCTCCTAAAACTACATTAATCGTCCAAAAACTCATTCGTTTCACCAATATTTCATCATGGTCCACTCGGGCTACTCCTCCATGACAGTCTGTGTCACTCCAGACATGTTGTGTGACTGTGCTGACCTCTGAACTGAAGAAGAAGAGCGCTTGCTCTGCGCATGCGCAGTACGGCTCATTGTTTCAGGGGAAGACAGCCGGCTACACAACGACTTTCTTCTTCCAGTTTTGTGCAAAATGGATGAATATCTATCGGATGAAGATGATGTGGAGGAGAACTTTGAATATGATGGGTGTCCTTACAGTTTCGAGCCAGAGTATACAGATGAGGAGCTCATCGAAAGGAGGACGCGGAGGCAGCGCTCCAGAGAGTACTGCGCATGTGCGGAGGCAAGCGTTCTTCTTCAGTTCAGAGGTCAGCACAGTCACACAACATGTCTGGAGTGACACAGACTGTCGTGGAGGAGTAGCGTGAGCGGACCATGATGGGTTATTGGTGAAACTAATGAGTTTTTGGACGATTAATGCAGTTTGTAGGAGCGGCGCTATACATGCCCTATGTGCTAACATTATACGGATGTCAGCAGCTCGATTTTGGATCTAAATATCTCCCGAAGCACTATTTGCATCAGGAAAGCCTTCTGGGTGAGTATATTGTTCTACTTCATTCTATAAACAATGTGAAAGCTGTAGAAACTGAACTTATCCTTTAAGAATGACAGCTGAAATCAGCAGCTGTGACCCCAGTGAGCTCATTAACATGAATCCCTTTGTTTTATTCAAAATGTTGTGAGTGTGCTCCAGGGCTGTTGTAATGACATTAAATCCTGACAAAGATGATACTGCCAGTGCAGCCACTGCTGCCTCACACGTTTTAATCTTACTGGGTGCCTATCAGCCAATCAGGCGAGTTGTGTTGTCTTTGAAGAAAAGGAGGTCAAGGGAGGAGAGTGACCCTGTGGATCCCTCTTAGCTGGTTACTCCCTGCTGCAGGGAGTGCCTCACCTCTCTGGAAAAGGCTCCAGTTCCAAGACATGACAGGACAAGCAGCATTAATTGTAACAAGATGGTTCCCAACATGGGGTCCCGGGCCCACAAAGGGTACTGTGAGAGGGTCTATCAGCTTTTGGTGTTTTGGTGAACATGTATTATCTATATGAATGATAATGCATAAAGGGCATGTTTTATAGATGTTTATAGTAGAACAACTGTGTAAGCCCAGTTTATCCTGATCTTGTCCATGAAAAAACATTTATTTGAAATACATGCACCTCAATCTATCAAGTATTCAGTCTATAGGTCTCAAAAGGTCTGAAAAGATGAATAATTACAGCTCTACTTAGATATGATTATGGTATCCATCGAAAGCTTGGTCTGGGTGTGAAAAAATGCTTTAAGACCGACCAAAGTACCAACAACCCAACAAAACAATATGCAATAATACAACAGCATTAAGACTGATTTAGAGGCACTGCAACGCTTAAAACATACATATGGAGAAAAAAAAAAACTAGTAAGTTAAAGAGTTTAAGTCTGCTTGAAGATGTTGGCAAAAAAAACAAACTCAAAAATGTTATTCAGAAGGTTATTTTTACATTTTGATGAGAAATACGAGGCATGTAAATCTGAATATGTACATTGTTGAAATATTGTTGTAATGTCCCTTAAAAGCAGGATTTCACTCCAGAGAGATCAACATGCAAACAAGTGGATGTTTTACTGGCAGACTTAAGCCAGTCAAGGGCTCGGCTTCATCTGCAGAGAGAGAGCATGGCACATCTGATTGATTGACTGATCTAAAGCCGGCATAGAAATATTCCGACAGCTGGGACCGATTCTTTATCAGACTTATGCAAACGGTTTATCTGTGCCCATGATTGTATTAAAATATGTATCAGAGCTTTAAAGCAGGGGAAGCTCTGGTGTCTTAAAGTGTGACAGTTTGTGGAAGAAGCAGATGTCTGAAAAGGCAAATGGAGCCTGAAGACGTTCACCGCTGGAGTTCAGATCCAGGGCAGAGATTTAGAGTCACAGAGGGACGGCATGTGTTAAATAAGTGGACAAATCAATATCCATGCAACAGAGATTAATATTCAGCCTTCACAGGCATCTGTGTTAATCTCATTGAAGCAGATGCGATGGTTTTGATGCACTTTGTAAGCATCTGCTTACACAAATATGACTTATTTAAATCCTTTTTATATTTTTTGTCTTCATCTAAAGAGGTTAAATCATATCAATTGTTATATTTCACTAAAAGCTGAGAGCTGTGATCAGTTGTTAGGTTACAGGAGGGGACTTTCACCTTTCACGTCAAGTCCCTGAGCTTCATGTTGTGTCATTGGTGTCATTTGGTGACGGAAATGTAGAACTTGACACAAAGCAGTTCAATACACTCGACACTGCAGCTCAAACTTTCCAAAGAGTGTTATTAAAAAAGCAAAAATCTAAAGTGCATGGATTTGAGCTCTGACAGTCCTCACGACTGAAGTTATTCATCAGAACTTAAAATCACATCCACAGTCTTTTTTAAAATACATTTACATGACACTGTTAAAGCAACTGAAGTGTCTTGCCCAAGGACACATCAACATGTGACAACAGGAGTTTGTCCATCCAGCCATCATCTCACACGGAGCTCAAACAGAACAAACAATTCAATTCTGGATATTTCGTTCAATAGAAATCCTCGGTTTTACAGCAATCATTTTCTGCTTTCCCTCCAAAATCAAAAATTAGCTGAGGGAATGTAATTTAAATGAAGAGAGTTGCTCTTAGTACAATCTTTTACTTTGGCGAGGTACACACTACACGGTTTTCAGCCCGAGTTCTGGCCTGGATCCATGCTTCAGTTCTGATTAAAGGATGATCTTACCTGATTATCCTGTGCTATGAGGGGAGTTATGAGTTTTTTATTATCCTGGAGGAGGATCAGGGACAACTAGACTTGAAATTGTAAATGTAAAACTTATCTGATGCCATCTGCTCACCTGATGAATGTGGAGTGAACAGCCAAGCACGTCCATGATGTTCGTCACTTGAAATCAAGCAGAACCAAGAAGAAGAAGAGAAAAGCTGAAGCATAAAATTAGGTGGACAATAGGCATAGGGGACAATCTTGTTGATTAAAATATGAGACCAAACCTGTTAATTATATCTGGCAGAATGATGAAGAGAGGAGCTGGATGGAAAGCATAACTGCCAAAGATGTTATAGGAAGCTTTGTCGGCCATGTTTGTTTGCCTTCATTTGTTCTGTTGGATGAATCTTGAAAAACACAAATTTTCTCCCTAGGTCTTTTTCACTCATGGCTACAAACACACAGATATGATCATACTGTATCTTCACAGCTGCATTACTCATTACAGAGCATCCATGGTACACACAAAGATCTACAGTCCCATCATCATCATCATCAGCAGCAGCAGCAGCAGCAGCATCGTCGTCGTCTCTCCGGCTCCCTCCAAGATCTCCTCCTCAGTCAGAAACAGAGTGTAAAACACATGAATCCACGTCAACAGCAGCCTATGGGATACAGACTAAGGCAGGAGACTATCCAGAGCTTTAACAGTTCCTCTGAAACCATCACAGCTCTCTTCTTTAACCAACATGAAATATTTCTTATGTTTTATTGATCATCTGACATCGTCATCAATCAGCTGATTTGTGCGCTCACTGATCTTAAGCTACTCCGAGGTATCCGGGTTTCAAACCCCTCAGAATCAAATAAAAAAAGTTACCATTTGAAGAGGATCAAACAAACATGTCGACTGATGCTGAAACAGAGGCCAACAAAGACCTCCTGCTGTGTCCAAAGAGAATTTACCAACTCTTCATCACACGCCCTGGCGGTGCCTTAAAGGCCTCCACACCTGTCTGAATACTCTGACAAGTCATAAAACTAAAAACTAAGTGATTCTTGAAAAGATTGAATAAAGAAATGGCATATTTAACTTCAAACGGCTGATGCCAGCCTGTTAGGTTTGTTTAAATAATTTTTTTCATGGCTCTGGGCAGATGAGAGAGATTTTTCTTAGTTGGTCATTAGTCTGCAGTGAAGTTACCTGAGGTCTTTAGCCAAGGCCACAGTGTAAAGGTACGACATGCAGTTTTGATTTATCACACAGTGCTGATGTGCTTTGAGTTCATGGTCCCTGTGGAAAAAAGCCACACGAGCGGTTTAATTAAAATGGCAACACAAGAATCAACAGCTGCACTCATGAGCTCAGACCTCAGTGGTTTCAGGTTTGGTAAATGCTGAACTACCTTTAATCCCACTTCACTTCATGGATCAGAAGAATGAGGGTTCTTCATGGAGCGAGTGCAGGTGCATGTTGCTGCTACTCCTCTACAAGCTATGCTGCAGGTAGACATCTTTGCACAATTTTGGTGCATTTCTGCTTAAATTTTCTTCCCCCAACAGGCTGATTGATGGGCAGAGAAACTACAGACAGACGAGGGCAATAGGGAGGAAAGCTGTTAACCGAACCATGGGCATAATATCAAAAAGTTCAGTGTCCTGAGAGTTGTTGTATCCAATTGTTGCTGTGGTCTTCCAGAAAAAAAAAATCATTAAAAAACTGGAGTCATAATTCTACCATTTTACCTGGAGACAGAAAAAATATTTGTTCAACAGAAAAATGTCAAGGCAATGCAACCGTTAAAGGGGCCAGCCTTATGGATCATCTGACCAATTAGGGACCAGCAAATAATCAATTAAACTATCATATAATCCATAACTGACAGAGAAAGACTGCTCAGTGTCAGTCTTCATCTGAATCTCAGCCAAACTTCATTCTCTATCAGACTTTTAGAAAAACAAGTAAACTCTGCTCTTGTCTAAAAGGATCTCCTGCTGCCGATCACGGTGTCACTCATCCAATCATGTTTGGCTGTAATTACATAAACAATGATTGACAGCTGAAATCACATCATATTTGTGGAGAACCTTTGAAAAAGGTGTACATTAGCATAAGAGTCATGGATTAATGTGACGAAGGAGCAGCTGCTCTCAGCAGGAGGCTGAACCATAACAGCTCTCACTGATTCTCCAATCAGTCAAAGTTTCTGTTTTTATCCAGGATCCCCAAGAAAATGGGATCAGGAGGGAGGAGAAGAGGAAACTCTGAAACAGTTACACTTGAACAAAGTCAAACTCGCTGAAGTTAAGTGTCTGGCTGTTTCACAGCAGGGGGAGTTCCTCTTTCATAAATGTTTAGGTTAATCTGGATATTTAAGCAATTAAATGAATGTGATTCTAGCAGAGGGGAACCCTCTGGGCCTTCAAGGTATTCAGTGAAGGCCTAATAAAAAATATTGAAAGAATTTTTGTACTCCTAAATAATTATTTTATTTTGTTTTATTTTGTTTTTATTTATTTATTTTACTCACTGAAATCATAGCAATGAGTTTTATATTATTTTTATAAACTTGTTCTGGCAAACAGTGGGTTAATGGTCAGAAAGTTCTGGCACAACTTAACCAACTTCCAAGGTGCTTGGAGAGAAAGAATCTTGAAGAGGTCAAAAAAGCTCCAGCAGCACTTGTAGTTCAGGAAACAACTTTATTTGACCAACGCGTTTCGGCTTGTGGCCTTCATCAGGGCCATGACCCTGATGAAGGCCACAAGCCGAAACGCGTTGCAAACAGTGGGTTAATATAACTAAATGGAAAATGGTCCAATCACAATTTTCCTTTTGATGGTATCTGGGTAAATCAGCGACACCTTCTGGCAGGCAGGGCCTTCAGTATCTGCAACGAATGCCTGTGTAACTCAAGCGAATGTGGACACAATTTGACAATGACAGCTGTCTTAGCACAATATTTTGTTAAGTTGTGGGCGGGATCATTTCCTGTCATCTTCCGGGGATTTGGGAATACTTAATGGATAAGCGCCTAACTGTAGCTGTGAGTGAGTGAGGAGAAAAGAGAAGATCTAGTTGGCAGAACGTGAAGAGAAATGGCGGAAAGTAATGGAGAAGACTGTGTGGTTGCTGGATTACTTGAAACTCCGTTTTCAAGGCTGTCTTTTCAAGAAAAGCTTGGAATTATCCAAAAAGGTCGACCATCACCCAGTTTGCCAGGATTAGTGCAAGCTAGCAAGTGCTACCAGAGGCATTTTCAAACCAGCAGCTACAGCCGCTATCCATGGCTAACCGGCAGCCCGCGCACCAACAAGCTGTACTGCTGGGATTGCTTGCTTTTCAGTCCTGATAAGGGGCCCTGGTCCAGCACGGGATTCAGTAATCTCAGTTGCTTAACTAAAGCAGCCCTGAAACATCAGTCCACTCCCGGACACCTGCGTGCCACTGTCTCCCTGAAAACTTTTGGAGACACGCGCATTGACCTGCAGTTGAGTGAGCAACAGCGGAGAGAGACCATCGCACACAATGAGAAGGTGAGACAAAACCGGGAGATTCTGAAACGGCTCATCCACGCTGTCATGTTTTTGGGGAAGCAAGAACTACCGTTTAGAGGACACGACGAGAGTAGAGAATCGGCGAATAAAGGAAATTATTTGGAGTTGTTGGACTATTTGGCTGAATACGACAGTGAGCTGAGATGCCACCTAGCAACATCTAAGGTGTTTACTGGTACATCTAGTAAAATCCAGAATGACCTGATCAGTGCCGTTGCAGATGTGTTAAGTGATGAAATGAATGAAGAAGTGAGGAACACGCCATTTGTAGCGGTCATGGTTGATGAGACAACTGACGTGAGTAACTCAGCACAGATGTCACTTGTGTTGCGATACGTCACTGACTGTGGCGTGAAGGAGAGATTTTTCCGATTTGAAGATGTGACCGCGGACAAGCGGGCAGAAGCTGTTTCAGCTCACGTTCTTGCTTTTCTTAACGAGGTCGGATGTGCTTCAAAAGTGGTCGCTCAGTGTTATGATGGAGCAGTGGTGATGGCCTCTGGCTTACATGGTGTTCAGGCAAAGGTAAAGGAAGCAATCCCGCAGGCCTTGTTTGTTCACTGCCATGCGCACAGACTGAATTTGGTCATGTCTCAAGGTGCTGCGAAGATCAGGGAATGCAAAGTCTTTTTTAGCCATCTCAGTGGCCTGGCATCGTTTTTCTCAAGATCGCCAAAACGCACCAAACTACTGGATGACATATGCCAGCGCCGACTACCCAGAGTTGTCCCAACGTGGTGGGCTTATTCATCTCGCCTGGTCAACACCGTGTATGAGAGGAGAGAAGAGCTGCAAGAGGTGTTCCAGCACATTGTGGATCATCATGAGGACTTTGATGCTGACAGCGTTTGCTGTGCAGACGGATACGTCACCCTTATGTCCAGCTTCGAGTTCCGTTTCCTTCTGGCTACCTTCAGCTCCATCTTTGCACACTCGGATGTGCTGTTTGACATTCTGCAGACGAAAGAGCTGGACATGCAGTTCTGTCTGAAGAGGATCAGTGACTTTTGTGACACGATCCAGAGGGAGAAGGCGAGCTTTCATGCCATCTACGAGGAAACAGTTGGTGAGACCGGGGAGCCCAGAAGGCGGCAGGCTGGGGCACAGGTTGATGTGCGCACTCATTACCAGCAGCTGCACACTGGGATAATGGACAACCTGCACGCGCAGGTGAAGGACCGGTTCAAAGACCACGAGAAACTAATGTTTCTTGCCCTTCTAGAGCCACAGCAGTTTACTGCATACAGACAGAGCTTCCCCAACGTGGCTCTTTCCAGTCTGGAGGAAAGTTATGGGTGCCACTTCGACATATCCCGCCTGAAGGCAGAAGGGACTGACTGAAAGCATGCCCCAACTGCACCTTCTCACCTGTCTGGTCTTAACCATCCCGGTGTCCACAGCCTCTGTAGAGAGAACATTTTCAGCGCTGAAAAGGATAAAAACCTACGCAAGAAACAGCACCGGACAGGCTCGTCTCTCAGCCTTTGCTTTAATCTCAGTTGAGAAAGAACTTCTGATGGAGCTGAAGTCAAAGAACAAACTGTACGACCCCGCGATTGCACACTTTGTTAAAAAGGATCGCAGGATGGATTTCGTTTTCAAGTGATCTTCACTTGGTGAGTGTCTTTTTTTATGCTGATATGTGCTGTTTTAGTGATGTGTCTGTAAGTTATCTTTGTAAATGATTGACCAGACGGGCATACTAGAAGCTGGATTGTAAAGTTAGCAGGCACTTAATATTTCCCATATACTGTACATACTGGGCCTGCTCCGAACAGCTACATGGGGGTTCAGGACAAAGGACAGCGCTGTTTGTTGTTTTTTAGGAGGTGCGTGTGTAGGCGTGATGCTGTCCATGGTACTAAAATGCAAAGAAAATCGATTGACAGAGTCCGGTGTGTAAGCCTGCTTGCGTTTCATGGTTGTAAAAAAGAATTGTCAGCCCAAATTTCCTCCCCCCTGGTTGTAGCGAGGAAGAGATTTTGAATTTGAATCGTTCATAAATTCAACATATTTAGCGCTCTGTTTGTGCTATGTTCTCTTTTTTGTGAGTGCTCTGATTAAGAAATGCATAATTCGATTTTGAAACAGTAGCCATGTTATTGTGATTTAGTTTTTTGGTGGTTGCTGCATAAATCAATGAATTGAATGATTTTTTAACTGCTCACTAGAGATGAATGACTGAGAAATATGAATGTACTCTCTACCTGATTCTGGGCAAAATTTGCTAAAATCACTGTACTAGTATATTTGAAGATGTTTCCAAAAAATAGGTGAATAGAAAAGCTACATTAGGGGTGACCAACGTGCAGCTCGCGCTCTTTGCCTGGTTTCATGCAGCTTACATTCATCTCAAATTTTGTGTTTGTGATTTTTTTATGTGTATGTGTGGCGTTATATTTGTGCCTTTATTGAGCACAGAAAAATATATTTTGCAAGCACAAAGATTATATGTTGAAAAGAAATAAAACTCAAGCCAAAAACAAATTCATTGGAGTGAACATAAAATTATTTTGTGCTCAATAAATGTGTTTGCATGTTTGCTATTATACATATTCATGTGTAATAATAACCGCTTTAATTCAGTTTTATTAAATGTTTTCTCACAAACTGATGCTCAGTGCGCTGGCTGACCGCTGCGCTCTCTCTCCCCCTCTCCCTCTGTCCCTCTCTATCAACCTCTGCACTCTGCGCGCGCTCAGGTTTGCTCGCTCAGGTTCGCACACTGCGATACAAATGTGCCGAAAAATCAACCAATCTAAAAACTGGACAAAGTGATTGGCTGTTTGGTCTCCAATTAGATCGCTAGTTACAGCATCCCAGAAGCATTGGTAAACAACATCCATGCCTCAGACGACTGACTGCTCTGTGGAGTTGTTCAGCTACTTCTGCTGGTTAAAACACATTTCGGTCATTATATATTTTTTAAATTTATTATTATTGTCTCATCCTATAGAAATGCATTGTTTTTGCGAACTAGCGATCTAATCGGGGAGCAGACAGCCAATCAGAGCGTGAGCCATTGGCTGCGCGAGCGTGGAGAACAAACCTGAGCGCGCAGAGTGCAGAGGCTGAGAGAGAGGGGGATGAGAGAGAGAGGGAGAGAGCGCAGCGGTCTGCCGGCGCACCAAGCATCAGTTTGTGAGATGAAAGCAGTTATTATTGCACGTTAATATGTATAATAGCAAACATGCAAACACATTTATTGAGCACAAAATAAATTTATGTTCACTAAAATTAATTTATTTTTGGCTTGAGTTCAGGATAAAGACACAAATATTTATTGTTTTGTTTGTAGGCTTGGTTGAACTGAGAGTTTGTGTTAATGAGACAGTACACACAATGTTCACTGTTAAAAATGAAAGGCCTGTAGGAGTCAAGTCAGCTTTTGTCATTATCATGTTGATTTGTGACATTTACAGTATCTGGCTGAGTAGAGGTCTGTGTGTGTGAGAGAGTGAGAGGAAGAGATGGGCCAGTTCATGTGTGCCTATGTGTATGATGTGGCTCTTTGCAGTAACACAGTAAAAACTGTGGCTCTTTGTCTCTGACTGGTTGGCCACCCCTGCTCTACATCTTTGCTTCACCTGCCATGATGAGGAAACAGAATTGTCTTTGTTAACTGCTTCATGGGCACAAGTTGCTGGTGTTGACTTTGTTGGTCTCATTGTGAGCATAGTGATTGATTTTAAGTTGATTTTTTCAATTTTATATCATATTTTTTTTAATTATTTGAAGTTGTGTTAGGTATTGCAGTGTTCAGGCACATGATAAATTTGTAATCCCGCAAAACTATCAATATACTGAACTTCCATGTCACATGATATTGTTTTATTTCTTTGCTTGATTGTTTATTGCCACGTGTGGTCCCATGGTCCTACTGAAGGCTCAGTGGCTGGGGCCACGGTTCGCCACTGGATTCTAGTGGCATGCAATTAAACAAGACCACCACCAATGACCAGGGCGCGGGGCGCACTGGTGAGGTCAATGCGGGGTCACCATCCATCACCCCTGATGGCCCGTCTGCACCACAAGCAGCACTGACCTGATTCACTCAGGGAGGTTTGAAGTGACGTTTTAGGACGTAAGGATGCAAACCCTTCAACCCAAGGCTGCAAAGAGGTAGGGGACATCTTCAGCTGTGCTACCGCCTGCTGTGACCTGAAATAGTTTGTTTTCCTCACAGCATGCACCCTACTTGAGAGGTGACTGGTCCAGGAAACACCCCCCCTCCCTCCCAGTTTTAGCTGGGGAGACCTCAGCCCACAGGGATCATTATTGTGGATCAGGAGTCACAACCTGTTCGAGTTGGTTACAAGTGACTCTGTAAGGGCTCTGCTGGCTCCTAAGGTGTGCTGTCCATGTGCCAAAGTAAACCTTAAACCCTCACAAGTTAAAGCTTTTAAGAAAACTGACAATTTAAAATGTAGTTATATGTGTTATTTTTATTGTTGTCAGACTGTCCCTATGGACACCTCAAGGGCCCCCTGTTGGCTGCTCCTGGTATAAATAATGGATAGATGGAAGGATGGGTGAGTGGACGTTTGGATGTTTGGATGTATACATGTATGTATAGATGGATGGATGGATGGATGGATGGTTGGATAGATGGTTGATGGTCTTTTGCTTTGCTTAGTGTTACAGTTCTCTCTCTCGATACCTTTCAGTCTCTTCTTGGTGGGAAAGTCTTTCTTCTCCTCCTCAGACTTTGGATTAAAATCTTTACGTTCATCTCTCAGTCGGTTCCCTCTGACTCTCAGCGTGTGTGAGAGCAGCATTATAATCATCAGAGGATGGATGGTTGTGACAGAAATGCCTCCCATCAGCGTGTGTGTGCACTCAAAGCTGCACACATTATATTTTTGAAAGAGGCCCGGTCTGAAACCCTGGAGCCTACAGGAGTATTAGACCTGTAAAATGTCTGACACGTTTCCATCCGACACTTTCCTCCTTTTTCTTTTGGCATTTCTAATTTGAACCAGCTGCAGCAGGTGTCACTCCCCCGACGATCGCCGTGCTCGGCCCGGCTTTTCATTACAGCCGCCCGGATTGCACCGAGGTGTGAGATAAATTGGTTATGTCTAAAGTCAAATTATATCCAGGTCTTTGCAATTCAATTCACTCATGGAAAAGAGGAGGGGGGAAAGTGCTAAAAGGGAGCGCAGCGAGCCGATGCGCCGGCTAAAAGACGGACTCACAAAGAGGGGAAACTCATGCCAAAGATTGCCTGCCAATTTCTGGTCTAGACATGAACGCAGACTTCTTTCATGCGACGCTTGATGGAAAAATAGAAAAGTCAAGTCCCTCTCAGCAATTATTTGTCAGCTAGAAAGCCGCTCGTGAATGACATGAAACCTGCAGGCCCATGTGGAGTGGCAGAGTCATTTTCTGTCCCTGCTATTTAAGCAATTTAGCAAACACACACACACACACACTCCCACATACACACACTTTACAGGCAGAGCTGATGTTGAAGCTCTGAAGTTCTTTACAGGTACATTTGTCTTCAGATGTTCTGACCCAGATTAGAAGACTTCTTTGTTCTATTTAAAGACTCTGACGTGATGCAGACGATCATTTTGAATTTCATTAAAGATGCAAAAGGAAAATCTGAGGGTCCGGTATGGTAATGAGTACAGTAAATAAGTATGAATAAAACTTCAACAAAGCAGTACAGTTGACTTTAACGTGAACCGATGATTGTTGTGCTGCTTAAGATTCATTTTTTAATCCCTGCAGAGAAGCACTATCAGGAAAATCTGCAAAAAATTAGCCAAGTATACTATTTAAGTGTAGAAGACCATTTGAATTAAATCTATAAAGACTGTGAGCCCCATTAAACGCCTTTCACATGCAACGTTGGTATCTCTCATATTTTCCGCCTGACACAGGTGTAATTTTTATATCCTGCACTTAAGCAGCCGAACTCTGATTTTAATAAAGCTGCCTGAGAGGCTCAGGAACACTGGAAGTAAATTTGCAGTGCAGCTGGATCCACTAGAGTCATTGTCTGCAGGCAGATTCATTTTACAAAGCTTCAAGGTGGAGCTATTGAGCTTGGTCTGCAGAGGCTCTGACAAATCAGCATCAAGAGTGTCAAGTGTGATGACAGAGTAAGGAAGTACATGCGGCTGATTGTAGATTAGCATTGATGCTTCAGCTGTAGTTTTACCTGAAACTGACGGCATTTCTGAATTGAAAGGAGAACAAAGAAAAACGCTGGAATTGTAAAGTTTACTGACGTTTACTTCACGGCAGTAGTGCTGGCCTACTACACCATCTGATTGGTCATTAATGAAGCTGATTGACAGCGCAATCATCCAGTCATTTTTCAGGTGTGTTTTTGAAGATGAACTGATGAGCTTCATGCTGTGTAGTTTACGCTGAGCGGTCCATCTGGGAACTCTTGGAGCATAGGGAGATTAAACAGCTGAGCTAAAGGTCCAACTTGTTCTTCACACTGGAGGAAACCGGCTCTGGGCACAGTCATGGTCTCACCAGGAGGTTCCTGTGAGGGTCCGAGTAGAAATTATCTAACTCTCTACTGGATGAAGAAGGGAATGTGGAGGAGGCCGGACCTGCTGTGAGGGTTTGTTTCATAAAATGCAGCAGACAGAACAAATCGTTCCATCTGAAGTCATACAGTTATGCGCGGTAAGAAATGCAATAAGTATGATAGCTTATCAATAATCAGACATTATAGAACCATGATTGTATTAGACTGCATGCCATGACTTTGTGCTGGAGAAATGTTTGTTGTAGCAACAAATTGAATCAATGGTCGTCAGCAGCGTGGTGTAAAAGGCAGAGAGGAGGAAACATGAGGACTTTATCACTGGGCAAACATCCAGTTTGAAACAACACAGATGGAAACTGTCAGAAATGGGAGCTAATGGGGGACGGACTCTAGTCTGCTGCAGGTTAACAAAGACTCTGAGTTCACTGTGATCCAGCTGCTCGCTCTCCAGGATATTCTGTGCTTCTCTCATGACCTTCTCCATCATGGAGGAGATTGTCCTGCAGGCTCACGTGAAGAAAAGCTGACTCTGATCTTCCTCATTTCCTCCAGTTCATGACTCATGACCTGCTCACACTGTCGGCCTTCTTTGCGTCGAGTGTTAGCGGTCCCTGAAAGGATTTACAAAAGATGAAGTTGGGCCTGAGGGAGCAGAACAGACTTTTCCTGTTGGCTCGCCCTAAGCCCCACCCCCAGCCTATTGTCAGAGCCGAGGCCGCCTATTGACAGCAGCATTGATTTCCTGATTAATGGACCTCTCCACCATTGGCATTTACCACCGCCGACATCATTTTAATGTGTGCATGATCGATAGCTCCATCAACACTGAGAATATCCCGCCGCCAGGCTGCGGGGGATTCATCTGAGCTCCCATCAGAGCAGACATGGTGAGGTCTGACTTTTTGAAGGAAAGATCTGATTAGAGCTTAAACCTGGGAGGCACATGTGAAAAAGAGGGGAGCAGAGCTTTTATTTTTTATTTCTTAGATGTTGATGTGGTGCAGATAAGGAAGTCAGTGTGACAAAGAGGAAATGCCAATGTGCCAACACTAGGGATGTAATGGTAACCTGTAAAATGGTAAACCGCGGTAAAATTTCCTACGGTAATCATTCCTGCATCCTATAAAAATTACCGTTATACCGTATTTGATAGCCACGATGTGTCAAAAACGCACAGTGATGCTGCTCTTTGCCTGGAATGCCGGAACTATGAGGCTCTTCCTGGATGAAGCAGCCTCATGGGAAGCGCGAATGCGCAGTTTGCATTGTTTGGCCTCAGCGAAAGTTAGAGGCAGCGGAGATTTCCCTCTGGAAACGGACTCTCAAGTCTGGTTAAATTTTGGATTTTACAAGGTTGCCGTGGGAAAACTGATAGAAGACAGTCACCCTGTCCAAACACGAAGCTGCGGCGAAAGAAAAAGACGTGCATGATTAAACTGCCGTAACTCCTCGAGTAAATGAACTGACCGAGCCGGAGAGGTAGGGAGAGAGAGAGAGAGAGAGAGAGAAAAGCTTCAATGAGCCATATCTGAGAGAATTACAGGTAGTTTGCCAGTATTCTTTTTCTAAATAATGTATAAATCTTGTGAATAATAGCATTAGTATCATTCTGGAGTGTATTGTTGCCGTTCTTTTGCCGTGTATTTGCCGTATTTTGAAATTGATCGTCTTTTTCCCGTCAAAGTTCATGCTTTATGGATTTAAATCAATTTAAATATCAAGGATATCTGCCATGGAGAGGGGAGACGAGAGGAGTCATGGAGGAGGCTAAGTGCTTCAGGGACTATCGTCAGTAAAAAAAAGAAAAAAGGCCATGATATGGTCGAATATGACGAGTTGTGACATGGACACTAATGCTGCAGGCGAACAAAAATCTGTGAGTGTTTGTAAAAAAGGTTATTTGTTGAGAATCCTGTTTAAAGTTCAAATCTGTTGTTTTCTTTTCTTGTATTTACACACTGTTCAAGCATTTATAAAATAATAATGAAAAATACTAGCTAGAATTGTTTATTTTTATTTCCAATAAAAGAAGAGTAAAAATGTACTCAGAGGGCATTTCTAGACATATTTATTGACAAAAAAGACCAAAAAATAACTGTTAAAATTATAATATTAAAGGGTTAAATTATTTCATTTTTGTGTTAAAGTACATTTTGAACATTTTGAGCACACTGCAGCAATACCGCAGTAATAATGATAACTGTGATAATTTTGGTCAGTGTGGTAGTCCAGTTTTAGAGTCGGACCATCAGTTTCTGTTCTTAGCTGACAGCAGTGGCACCTGGTGAGGTCTCCATCTGCTGCTGTGGACCATCTGCTTCAAGAATGGACGAGTTGTTTTTTCAGAAATGGTCTTCTGCAGATCTTGGCTGTAACAAGTTTATTTGTTGCCTTTCTATCATCTTGAACCACTCTGACCTTTCTCTCCTGACCTCTGACATCAAGGCATGTTGGCCCTGAGACCTGCTACTCACTGGATATTTCCTCTATTTTTTTTACCATCCTCTGAACACCCTACAGATGGCTCTGTGTGACGGTCAGATCAGCAGTTTCAAATATGAAGTCCTTTAAATCCTCTTTATTCTCCAGTCTGATGGTTTGAATTAAGCAGACCATCTTGATTATGTTACTTAGATGCACTGAGTTGTTGCCATGTGTTTGGTTGGTAAACAATTTGCATTGATAAGCAGTTAAACAGGTGTACCTCCTGAAGCGCCTGCTGAGTACATGTCTCACTTTGTCCTCTTCACACTGATGATTTTCTGTCCAGTTAAAGCTCTGAAAGGCTTTGTGAAACTTTTACCTTCAGTGTTTTTAGAAACGTGTTTCTGAGCTTAACCCTGAAACTGGACATTTGAAAGTTGAGCTTTTAGGTGGGAGTTGATTATTTACAATGCCTATCAGGGTCCATGTAATAGCCTATTATTATCTATTAAAAATAAAACAGGGTCTGTGCTGTGGTCATGTGTTTCTGAAGATTAGCTCTTAAATCTCTGAGTGAGTTTGGATCAACAGACTTTTTCAGACTGATTCTGTTTTCTGTCCCACATCATGAGTCAGGAAATGAGAGTTCACCCTGAATGAACTTTTGATTTCTTTATTTTCTCTGCATCT
Organism: Scarus forsteni; assembly: GCA_036419115.1. Classification (NCBI taxonomy): domain Eukaryota; kingdom Metazoa; phylum Chordata; class Actinopteri; order Labriformes; family Labridae; genus Scarus; species Scarus forsteni. The sequence goes on from JAZDUH010000312.1 coordinate 205,945, forward strand.
AAGTTAGCTTTATGCTTTTGGTCTTGAAGTCAGGCGTTTAAACACTGCTCTGTTAAAGCAGCCTATGATACGAGTCCTCCATCCACCTGCCCGCCTTAGCACTCTGCACCAGGAGGAACCAAACCCCACCAGACATTTTAGAGGAGTGTCGGCCATGATAAGGTCTGTTCAAATTCTCCAACAAGTAAATCGTTTGATCACAGATTGTTAATGTTAACAGGTAAAGCCGACACAAAACAACACTGAGAGAAAGCAGAGGACAAAGATGCTTCTTGTGGTTCATTTTCAGAACATTGTAGTTCATCATGGCTTACGTAACAAGAAATCATAGGCAAAGTGAAAGTGCTGTTGAATTCCCATTTTACCATAGTTGTCCTTTCCTTTCCTCTTATTCCCTCCTTCCCTTGACCCTGTGACGTTTTCCATAAGGGAATGTGGATAGGAAAGGACTAAGGAAGGACTTTTTGAACGCACCCAAAGATTGTGTTCAGGCCAAAGCAACAGCAGTTATGTCAGATCTGGACCCCATCTCTTTGTTGAATGAAAAAGTAAACAACACTAAAAGTACTTCCAATGAGAAATATACTCTGTGGTGGTGGGTTTTGTTTGGCTCTGCTGCAGATGTTGGGGTGGCTGCTGGGAGCAGAGCTGCAGTTAATTGACTCAGGTGTGACTTTCTGTCAATCTCTCTCCTTTATCTGCCTCTCTGCAGCAGCATGCTGGACCTGGAGAAGCTCACAGTGAAGAGAGGGAGCTCCTATCAAGGGCAAGTGTGGAAGATTCTACCATGAAGTTTGTGAATGTTAAAATGTGCGAGTAAGGAGAATAAAAGCACCTTTACTGTCATCACCAGGCCTCCAGTGCTCAATAATGTGTTGAAAAGAACGCATTAACAAGTCTGATGTTTCAGTCTCCACTTCTAATATAGTTTGGTGTGAGTTTGTTCTGAATGACTGACAGAATGAAAGTCCAATCACCTGCTGGATGTGCTTTTGAAAAGGTTCTGCCCCCCCGAACACTTTGTTGCTAACATGGACATGAGATATAGGCCTACTGAAAGGTCCACCTGAGGTGTCAGGTTACCAACAAGACCTAAAACAAATAAGTAAATGAATAAAAGCACAGCCACCTTAACATAACAAATTCAGTGGGAAAATGTAAATGTGAGGCTGTGAGGACATTTCACCAGACCTCACGACCATCCAAACAAAAACAAGAATCAATGTCTCCCTCACAGGTCTGATTTTAAACAATGTTTGCATTTTTTAAATGTCTAATTATCACCAGGGGCAGATCCAGACTATTTTGAGGTAGGGGGCACAGGGGGATATAACAAATAAATTAGGGGGGGCACCTAAAAACAACAAAAATGATGGCAAGTGCCTTCTTCTACATGTGGACCAATAAATGCTTACAATAACTTCACATAAATCACACAGAAGACAGTGTTTTAATGTCATTATCATGTGCTTGAATACCACATTAGTTTTTGTACCAAGCAGCACTGTCAACTTTCCCTTTTACTGACATTACCAGAGTTCAAATTGCTCCTACTGTTGGTCAGTGGTGTGTGGATGAGTATGACCGTGTTAGCTAAAACTGATGGTTTCTTCCATTGCAGCCTCTGCCATCAGTGTGTGAGTGATGTGTGGTTGGGTGAAAGAGACTAGAAGTGTAGAGACAAAAGACTAGAAAACACCTATATATGTACTGGTCCATCCATCCATCCATAAAAACAATCAGTACACATTATTTCATTCAAGTAAAGTGAGAGCACCCTGTGATTGACTGGCGACCAGTCCAGGGTGTACCCTGCCTCTCGCCCGAAGAATGCTGGGATAGGCTCCATCCACCCGCGACCCTGAATAGGGTATACAGAGTTTGAACCAAAGAGACTACTTTTTTTCTGCAGTGAGTAAAAAACTGTTTCTAAAACAAACAAAAAAACCCAAAACATTACAGATATTATTTTCAAAGTATACGTTTTTATGTCTATTACAAAGCATTTCTGTAAGGTATCTTTAAGTAAAGAAAACTTTGTAAAAACATCCTGAGGTAACCAAGTCTCAACAATCTTAATTGATATTGTACTGATAGAAAACTACATTACAGCAGTTCAGAAAATAAAAGAAAAATGATAATTTCATAAAGTACAAAATGCTACTTGATGGTTTCACGGTTAGTACTCTACAACATACCTTGGGGACCTTTAGGTGCAGCAAACTGGTGGCTTGGCACAGGCACGGGTGTACAGCTACTGGTGCTCCAGCTGCTGTCATCTGACTCTGAGTCAGAGCTCTAATTCCTTGCTGCATCTTTGACCAAAAAATAAATAAATAAATAAATATTAACACTTAACAGTTCTTTAAATGTATTTCTAATTAAAATATTTATTATGCTTTTTTACAAAAATAGCTTGAAGAGCAGATGTTTAATACGTAATATAAAAAAATGCACTGTTGGTAATTCATCAGGTTGATTAAGTAATTCTTTAAGCTTATTTGCTCTTGTAAAATCTTGCACACTTTATGATATGTGGTGTAAAGAGCACTATATCAATTATAACTTCCTTTGAACTTGTATTTTCACCTGAATGTCCATGACTGCTGGCCTGGCCCTGGCATTGTCTCAGGACATGGCTGCTTGCTGCTGCACTCTCTGCCTGACCTGCACTGTCACTTCTCTTGGAATTCTTCTTAATGAAAAATCCTGAATGTCTCCCTTGCGTTTCATTTTGGAGTCTAGCTTGAAAAAACGTCGAAAAATAAAATAGAAAGCAACAAACAGTCAGCTCATGTTGCTATTTAAACAGTGCATTATCATAAACTTACATATTTCAGGTTTACAGATTAAGTACTCTTACCTGGAACACATGGAAGCCCGTGAAAAACGTCCACAATCACAATATGCACGGGGTGACTGTCATACAGTTGTCTGCTGATACTTCCTGTTTGTAGAACTTCAAATTAAAAGCCCCCTGATGTTTAAACATGGACTTTTCTCATAATAAAGTCAGATTCTGTGTTTTATTCTTGCATCTGTTTGATGATAGATGAGAGGGTCGCACGCCTTGACTGACAGCTTCAAGAGCCAATGACATTTGGGGTGGCACACGGGGGAGCCAATCAGATTGCGGGGGGGGGGGGGGGGGTTTGCACCCCCGGTAGATCCGCCACTGATTATCACATCATAAAGACGAGCAGCAGTCCATGGGCTATAATATTCCAATTACAATCCGCTGTCTTGTTGTGTTGTTCTTAAAGGGGAAGCACAGGTCAAGACTGAATGTAACTTTCATGTGCTTAAATTAATATTCAAGAGCTAATATGTTTGTTAAAGAAGCTTGCATACTATTCTCAGTAGATTAAGTTAACTATGGGACCCTTATGATGAAGCCCATTTGTCTGATGGCCTTCAGAATAAACATCATCACCATAAGAAGAAAGCCATTCACGGTGAGCCCTATGGCTGAGTACAGCTGTTAGCTAGTGATCCACCTCCTCCACCCTTTGGACGCTGTTACTACCAACAGTGGTGAAGTGTCACAGCAGCATCTCTGATTGGTCAGGCCAGTTATTGCCTATAAATTTCACAGCCGCAAATGACTCCAACCTTTTGCAGAGAGAGGGCAGCCACCATGTGAACTTTGATGGGTTTTAGTACTTTGACAGAAATGATGAGATTCAGATTATCGCTGATCAACAACACCACCAAATTTACACCCTCTTGAGTTTAGTAATGAAACAAAAAATAGATTGTGATGCCTGTTACACTTGAAGCTCGCTGTAGTTTATTTTTTATCTCGGTTCACTCTGAAAATAAGAAAATGGCTCCAGTTACAATAATGTGGGTTCTTAGAAATTTAATGACTTGAAAAAAAGCTGCCAAGTTTCCTCTAAGTTTGGCAGGAGGCCTTTTTATTTTTTATTTGCAGAACTGCTCTTGTCTCATGAGGCTCTCAGATCAGTTTGTCGTGTGACAGAGGATTTAACGTGGTGGGCAGGAGGTGCAGTTCTCTCTCTTTAACTATGAACCTGCCTGATGACAAAACTTTGAATCAAAAACAAAAACTATCTCCGAGAGATCTTTGAGCCAAACAAATACAAGGGAGATGTGCCAGAATATCAGGGTTTAGTCAGTTATTCCTGTGTTTGGATTTGTTTGCAGATTTTTTTATTTTTATATAATTTAATGTCCTAATTCCAGACATGAAGCACTGAGCGCTGTTTGTATAACATGTCTATTACATGTGGGACTATGGGATGGAAGTTAAGAAGATATATGTATGTGTTATGTTACCTGTGAAGAATATTGCATGCATCTAAAGAGTTTGATCGAGGTATGAAAGGTAGATAGATGTGGTCATTTCCAGCTCGTTTGAGGAGTGGATGTTGTAAAAAAAAATCATGCTGACACGTGTGCACACTCACATTCAGACCTGAAGGTTTTCCATAAATATTTCATGTCCTGCAGCAGCAGATTGGGTCATATACGGAGACTCACTTACATTTTTAGAGGGTGAACCCAGGAAGCACATTTTCCTCAGATAATAACCTGCTGAGAGAAACGGTCAAACTGGCCGTCCTCTGAACTCCAACTGCAGAGGGAGGAAACCGACCCGAAGGCGACGGCGTGAAGATTCAGGCAGTAATGAAACTATGACGCATGGAGGCTAGATGCTGTTTAAATATTCTCACTGATATACGGTTGGAGCAGACAGGGTTTCTGAGCTTGACTTTAACATTATAATGAATAAACAATCACAATCAGTGATGACTTCAACTGCACAAACACAGAGCTGCACTCAACTCCATCTGTCAATCGTTTCGATGCTTTAGTTTAAGCCAAATTAAACCCGCTGTAAGGCTGAAATGTTTTTGTGTTTTACCTGCTAAACAGTAGGATTCATTTCCAAATACCTTGTATTGATCTGTAAGGAGGGCCTCCATTTGGAAAAGTGATTACTGAAACTAAAGAAACACAATATCATCAAAACTATATCAGTATTGACATGCCTCATAAATTGATTATTCCAGTTGGCAGATGTGACAGCTTTAGCCAATATTTAAATTTTACATATATCTGCAACGACTTTGCAAATGTGGATTCTGAATATTGAATATCCAATAAATAGCATCTCTAAGCAAGAGGGTTGCTGGTCCAGCCCCGGGTGGGCCAGGGCCTCCTTGGAGTTTTTATAACAGGGTCTTCCGCAAGTTCACTTTGTTTTTTTTCTACACACTAGAAACAGTCTCATTAGATTGATTAGGGATTGATGTAGTTTTTCAAAAACAAATGTGCTGTTTAAATTCATGTTTCTGATCAAAACGTGGCCTGACCTGTTCAGTGACTGTTGATCCTGTTTAGCCTGAATCTTTGCCTGTGTGTAAAGTTTGTCTCTGTCTGTGATTGAGTTTGACGCCCGTCTCAGATGGTTAGGTGGAGCACTGAGCATGAGCGTCCTGCCTCCTGCTCTTCTAGGACATTACTGAATAACCAGACTACACTTTGTAAAAACAGTTTTATGAATTAAACTGGAGCTTTTTCTGTCATGAGTATGCCTTTCTTTTTAGTTTAGTCCTTATGTTTCCTGTTTTATTTTGTAGTGTGTCCTTTGCTTTACTTCCTGTCCTGTCGGCCCTGATGAGTTCACCTGTGTGATTGTCTCACCTGTGTCTCATTATCTCCAGTGGAGTTACTCTCTGGCTGTGTCCAACTGGCATACTAACGTACTACATACTACAAACTCAGGTGTATATGCTGTATACTACATACTATAAGTATGATTAGAATGCCAACCGTTCACACTGTAGTATACTACTAAGTTTCCCATGATGCATTTCAAACCTCCGATGACAAAAATCAGAAGCACACCAGGCTATCAAATATCTCTGTTGATTCGCCACATTTGAAATTTCAGAGAGCATTTCAGGCAAGAAAGTCACCTCGTAGAATACCAAAATGTGGTCATTTGAGCCATAAAACACACGGATACAAATTTCATTTCGGCATTTCAGATATTCTGTTATGCGCACCATTATGTTATCGAAGAAACTTCCGGTCGGCTCCAAAGCAAGAGCCCAATTTAAAAAAGCGTTAAAGAACTAAAAGGAGATAATAAAAGATGTTTTTATTTTGAAAACGGGAAGTTTGCTAGTGGCTGATTTTTAGCTGAATGCCGGTCGGTCATAATGCATGCCGCAATGCATTATGGGGCTCCCAATGCATTATGGGGCGTTTGAGTGTGACTAGTATGCCCACCTCGCATACTTACATTTTTTTCCGATATAGTATACATCCGGGTATTTCTCGCACACACAATCTTTTCATACTATCTAATGTGAACTCACTACATACTCATTTTGATGTGTCACTTAATATGAGTAGTACGTTAGTATGCCATTTTGGACACAGCCTCTGTCTTCCCTCTGTATCAGTTATTTATGTTTCCAATGTTTTTCTTCATAGATAATTTGTCCTAGTATTATTTTTGTGTGGTACTTTGTTTTGTATTAGCAGCTGCATCTGGCTCCAGCTTCTGCTCTTTTCTTAGTTTTTGCAGCCCTACAGTTTGCAGTGGACACAAAGCTGCCTGTCCCAAAGCCTCCAGAGGTTAAAGAACTTATTGTCACAAATATGGAAAACTGTTCCATCTCTCACTACAAAAAAAGAAAAAAAAAAATCCTTGATCCATGTCTAGATTCAAATCTAATCACTTCTTCCTTGCGCCATGACCATCATTCCCCAAAACAATCATTAAAATCTGTTCTTGACTGCTTGAGTGATCCTGTTCACTAACAAACACACAAACAAATGCTGCTAAAGACATGACAGAAGAGGTGATGGGTCTCCTTTATGTTGCTCCTGTTCTTTAAGCATTGTTTAGGTCAAAGGCTTGATTTACTTTGAAAAGTTTTCAACTAATATTCTCAATGCCTGTCTTTATGTACGAAGTATGAGAAAACTAAAGTAAGTGACCTTCAGAGTTTGGTAAACTATCTCTGTAACACTCTGAAGGCAGAGCTATAACTCTGAAGGGCACTGCAATATTGTGTTTCATAAAGCATCAACGTGACCCAAACGTTGGAGGATGATTTCATAAAACTGTGGCTTGGAGTGATGATTTAAACCTCCTCACACATAAGGGACATAATGAATGGATTGTGTTTACTGGTGCTGGTATTGTTTTAAATGTCAGTAGTGTCATGAGTAAGGCTTGTATTTCTCTTTATTAAGAATCTGGTTTATGAAATAACTTTGAAATGTCTCTGAAAACTTTTGTGATATTGAAGGGTCAAGGGTCAATCTTAGTTTGTAATTTGCAGACTTCACTTTCACATGGTGCTGTGAAGTTCTTTCTTTTTAAACCTTCATGTGGTCTTCATCGATAAACTCTGAGGAAACTAACACAGCAGGCCTGTGATGTGACTGATAACACACAGCAGGACTGGAGAGGACTGGAGGTGGACAGGGACTCAGCTTTGTCAGGTAAGAGTTAGGTCAGGTTTTCCTACTTAATTTTTTTTTTTATGTTGAAACATATTTGGAAAAGCCAAGCATGTGACAGAACTGGAAGTCATATTTTGTTATTAAACATAGTTTAAATGACTTCAGCAGGTTTCCCAGCCATTTTAGTAGTCCTTGTAGCAGTTTGGTAGCAATCATCCTTTTAAAGACACTAGAAAACAAACCCTCAAAGTTTTGTTTTCCAGAGTGGATGCTGGTCAAATTCAAATTTCTGATTAAATTCATTTTAAAATACAGCAGACATAGTTGAAATAATGTCCTTGCCTACCACAAATCAACATCTGGAAGGAAATTTGACCTGTCGTTTTTATGCCACACTTCCTGTTGTCTCCTAAACTGATAATTACCTGTAAGAAGTTTTGGGTTTCTGGTGATCTCTAGGATTTCATGTTTCAATCTTGGACCTGAGCTCCACTGTGCGGCACTTTAAACACTCCAAAAGGACAAGGGTTCGCCATGTGGGTCGGGTTCATGGGCACAGCACTGCACAGGTGGACTATGTGGAAACCCGGGGGAACACGTAAAATTCACAAGAAGAAAATGCAGATGTATTTTAATTTATAGAAAAAAAAATCATTTGAATCTCGTTTGGTCTCCCTGTGAGCCTCGTTTTGGCATTTATCTGAAAAAAATTAAACTCACATCATGTGACCATCAAACTTTAGGCCTTAGTACATTGCAGGGTCACACATTATCTATAATTCCTGCACCATACGGCTCTCCTTTAGAGCACTGAGTCAGTGCTCCTCAGCCTCCAGATTAGCTCTCTTGTCATGAGTTATAAATCCAAAAGCATGAGCGCAACATTTTAATTCGATATCCTGAAAGAACAGATCCATTTCCTGGCCTCTGCAGGTCAGACTCCCTGTTTGTTTGCATTTCTATCAGAGGCTGGACATTTAAAATCACATCTCAAACACAGATCCATATTTCCCTCTTATCATGGAGCCATACATCACAGACAAACGGGGGGCCGCAGCATGCAGCCTCGGCCTGCAGCCGCGCTGCCGGCTTGACAAATGAGAGAGTAAAGAGTTTGAATGTGCAGATGAATGATCCCCATGATTGCAGCGGACTGTAATAAAACACTGTGTCAACTCCAATGCTGTTACCATCTCTTTGCTCTGCCAGCTCAGATGCTCCTTGGCCCGTCTGAGCGCTCACATTTCATTTCACCGGAAACATCTGGACGCTGGTTTCATTTGTTTGAGTCAACAGAAGTTCTGGACCAGCGGAGTCGCCGCATGCAGCATTTTTTAAGCACGGTGTTTGAGGGGGAACAGATACGTGAGAAAAGGGAAATACGGGCTGGAGCACAAAATCCATGAAAACATTTACCGCTGAAGACACGCAGAGGATCAATGTGAAGGATGCTGCAGGTCAGGGAGGCTGCACTGTATAATTTACAATCATTTAGCCCCACGGACCTCCAATATCTGCTGGATGTGTGAATCATGGTTATGTTGATTGGCTAATACATGTCTCAGTGTTTGCTGTGATGTCTGCACTGAACATTATGCCTTAAATATAATTATAATCAACTGGCCAGCTCTTCACAGTCATGTCCAGCTACTTTAGATCAAATTGTGTTTGTGTTTAACTCAGCATTTACACACACATAAGGCAACAACTCAATATGATCAGGCATGAAGACGTGCTGAGGATCAAACCAGCATCAGGACAAAGAAGAAAATTTAAGGGACTTATTAAGGGGTTTTCACAAACAACCATCTCTAGGGTTTACAGAGAACAATATCCAGTGAGCAGTTTCTGGGCCTAAATGCTTTGTTAATGGTCAAAATGTTTTTCTGATGTTGGTGATCACCTCCAGTGGTTCCCAAACTTTTCACAGCCAGTATCTCTTCAGACACTCGACTTCCAGCCATATTTCCCCGACTCTCACGCACCAGTTAGAAAAAGAAATGTCTGTAAGCCTGGCGCCACCTCCACCTCCCAGATTTAACATGCATAACATACAAATAAAATATCTAAAAGTGAATTATTTCTCACTAAATAAATTGATTTACCAGCAATTTCAGTGGGCAACACCAGCTCACTTTTGAAAATATTTACATTTCTGGAATATATTCATTGAATGAACTTGAAACTGAAAAGTACAAACTCACCACAGCTTTATTTAGAAGGCTGTCTGAACTCATGTTAAATAAGAATCTTAGACAATTTTAGATGAATTTCCTTCTCCAAGATGTCTCACCAATCCAGTCTCCAGCCTCTCTGTCAACACTTTATCAAATATTACAATGCAGATATTTGCCAGTTTGAACTTTAACGACTAAAACAACTAATTCAAACCTGACAGGTATTTGAGAACCCCCTGCGTCACTTTGCGTACCCCCAAGGGAATCACTGTCCTAAACTATCTATCTTTCTAACGGTCTGTGATAAAAACACTTAACATACCAATCAAACAAAAAAATGCTAATAATTCCAGTCTAACTTGTATACTTGTCTGGCCCTGCAGCATCTGTGGAGAAGAAGAAGTGACCCTGGCAAAGTGGGTGAAGATTTTTGGTCAGCCTGGAGATGTTAGAGCTGCTCTGCACTGCAGTGCATTTTGACTCATTTATAATAATCAAGTTTTAAAGTTTATGAGTCTGGAGAGCCAAACTGAAGCTGACACTGAGCACAGAAAAACAACAAAATCACTGTTGATTCCCTGAAAGCCTCCTGTTATTTTTCTGGTGTCACTTCAGTGTTTTGTTGGGGCTCAGTCTCGGCACAGCTTGTCTCAAAGCCGAGTGTCACACAGAGATCGGTTTGTTCTGTCAAACTGTTCCCTTTCTGTCAGCCTTTGATTTGATCCAATACCACTTTGTGCCTCCCCAGAGGTTTGATATTATCCCAAATTTCATTCCCCTCCTAATACGAGCCGTTAGAGGTACCGAGGAGTTTAAATCCTGCTCCTTCCCTGCTCTTAATCCCAAGTGTGCCGGTGGTTCTCCTCTTTCATATCGACTCTAAGCCGAGCGTCGCAGCGGCTCTTTGTGCAGGCAGCCTGTGGTGGGCCGCCTGCCTTGCTCACATTCGTGGAAAGCTTTTGAAGCCCGATGAGGAGCTCCCTGGAAACAGCCGGGGATGTCGAGCCGAGCGTTAGTGGAGGTCTGCGCCCGAGGCCATTCCTCTCAACGCCGCTCATCTCTGCAACCGGAGAGAGAGAACGAGCGAGAGGGAGAAAGCTTCCAGGTGACAACTGCAGGAGAGAGAGTGTCACCCGCTGAGACCTGTACCCCCGTCTATTTATGCATTTATCCTGCACTGGCTGACTTTAAACTTTCATATGGAGCATGGAAAGTATAACTGCTACACGTGTTCCAAGCCAGAGCTGTTTGATGGAATTAAAGAGCATATTACACACGATAAAGAGAGAGGACCACACTCACTGTCTGCTTGTCCCTGAATGCATCATTGTAGGTTAACTAGAATATGACTAACAAAGATTTTTAGGCTATCTGATTGTTCCAACATACTAGCTTCCACCCTCTCACAGCAGCCATTACTGGTCACTAAATTAGGTCCACCTCTCTCGTCCCAGGTTGGACTTCCTTCACCGTCAGAGCTCCTTAATTCTGGTGTCACAGATTCAACGAGGAGCAGAAAAACATCCCTCAGAGATCTTGGCCCATGTCTCCATGGCAGCATCACACAGCTGCTGAACATCCATGAGGATCCATCCCAAAGGAGCTCTGCTGGGTTTGGATCTCGTGTTTTTTTTGTCCTGCAGGAAGCTCTGAGTATGGGCAGCTTGCTGCTGTGGACCAACATAGTTTCAACCACTGCACTTGCTGATATTTGGCTTTTTGTCAGCCCTATTACACCATCACTACGGATCCTCATGTTAATGCAAGAATGATCAGTTTGTCAGAGAACATAGATCCTGCAGATATCACAATTACTGTAGCCATGACTACCAACAAGCATGACTTGCTGCTGTGCTGACTCCCAACTGCTTAATAACAGCAGACAGTCACTTTGGCCATTGTCGTCTGAATTTTGACGTCAGCAATATACACTGCCTAGCCAAAAAAAAAGTCGCCACCTGAATTTAGCCAAGCAAACAGGTACAAGCCTCCTATTGGATAATAACTGCATGGGTGATTATCTTTCAGCTGGAAAAGAAGTTATTTGACTCCAGCTGATGCAATGAGTAGCTTCTTATTTCTTAACCCTCCTGTTGTCCTCGGGTCAAAATGACCCGCCACTGTGTTAAAAAACAAAAAAAAATACCCTAAACAATATTTTTTCAACTTGAAATTTTTTGACTTTCCCTAGATCGGCCCAAACTGTACAAAAAATGAAATGTTACTTTATTTCACATTTCCATGTAAGCTGTACAAAAAAAGGTACAAAGGTGGTCTTCAGGTCAAAATGACCCGTGAGACAAATAGAGTTGAAATCAAGGTCACAGAGTTATTTACACACCACAGAATGTAACAATGTTTTAGTTGTGTCTCAGATCAATCAGTAGGAGAAGTAAACAAGACAGTACCAGAAGTAAACAAGACAAGACAGGTGGCGCTCTCGCAGATTGCAGAGCTCTTTGTCTGTGGATTCTAGAGGTTATAAAGGTGCTGCAGATGACAGGACCCCGCATTCTCTCTGTGCTGGAGCCATGAGTGTGCATTATAACGTTGGAGAGGCTCTAGAGTAGATTTTTTCAGATGTCAACTCTGATTCAGAATAGGAAATGGAGGATGTATCAGAAGAAGAAGATGGGGAGGAATCCACCCCAGGGCATGATGAATCATGCCAATGACATTGTCTCTACATTCTACCTGTTTATCACACCAGCAATAGAAAAAAACTAGAAAAGCACTCGGAGAGCGCAGACCTCCACCAGCACCACAGTCCTCTCCCAAATTGTGATTTTTACCATAAATATTAGTCCTACCTTTATTTCATCTAAATATTTAGATTCCTTGACCATGAAAACATACCATTAGCAGCTAGATTCATCATGATATCTATTTTAGTTCAGTAGTTTTTCACGTAGATCACAGTTTTCGTCATGGCGGATCTAGACGGTGATCCGGATCAACACCAAAATTACATCGCTTCTTCCTGTTCCCATGCTGAACCTTTCCTGAAAATTTCATCAAAATCCATCCATAACTTTTTGAGTTATTTTGTTCACAGACAGACAGACAGACAAACAAACTCTCCCGAAAACATAACCTCTTTGGCGGAGATAATAATCCTGGAGATGACAAATTTGGAGGGTTTTTACAAATATGGAGACAGGTGGAAAAAGATGGATGAGACTGACCTGCAGGCCTACTTAGGGCTGCTAATCTAAGCAGATGTATACAGGTCCCGAGGTGAGGCTGCAGCTAGTCTATGAGATGCAGAGAGTGGTGCTAATTGTGCTAATTAGTTGAATGGATTATGTTATTTTTCACATTTTTGACACATTGTCTTAAATTGTTCACTGAAAAAAAAGAAAAGAACTGAGTCATCAGGATGAATAAAAATGCATTCAAAACTCCTTTTTGCACATTTCTATTCTTTTTTAAAACTATGGAAATACAAGTGAAGAGGGAAAACTCAGGTTTTCACACATTTTGTGGTGAATGACAAGTATTTTCTTCAAGCAAGATAAAAATTTGGTGTTTAAAATTCAATTAAGCTGTTTATATTGGAGGTTTAGTGAAGACGGGTCATTTTGACCCAGACGACACGGGGTGTATACAGAATATGAGGAAAACAGGAGGGTTAAACAATCATGTCAAAGAGACATCCTGTGGTCGAGGAAAAGATGTTAGTCTGTTTAAGAAGGGTCAAATCATTGACATCAAGCAGGAAAACATCTAAGGAGATTTAAGAAACTACTAAAACTGGGTTAAGAACTGTCCAACACATTATTAAAAACTGGAACGATAGTGGGGAACCATTGTCTTCAAGGAAGAAATGTGATTGAAAAAAAATCCTGAATGACCGTGATCAGTGAATCATTTAAACATTTGGCCAAATCAAATCAAAGAAAAACAACAGTAGGACTCAGGGGTGTGTTTAATAGTGAATGTAAGAGCATTTCCACACACACAATGTGAAGGGAACTCAAGGGATTGGGACTGAACAGCTGTGTAGTCTTAAGAAAACCACTAATCAGTAAGACTAACCAGAAAAAAGGCTTCAGTTTGCTAGGGAGCATCAAGATTGGACTGTGGAGGACTGGAAGAAGGTCATGTGGTCTGATGAGTACAGATTGACCCTGTCCAGAGCGATGGGAGCATCACAGTAAGAAGACACACAGGTGAAGCGATGCACCCATCATGCTTAGTGCCTACTGTCCAAAACTGTGGGGGTAGTGCTGTGATGTGGGACAAATCTGTGACATTGCAGAAGCTTGTTGAAACAATGACACATGCAAATGTGATTGTAATCAAGGTTTAAGATGGTCCAACGAAATATTGGAGTGTTTGACATTGTTTTTTTGTGGCAACTAGTGTAGTGTATTTTAAGCCTACAGATCTGCTTACTGGATATTTTTTCTATTTTTGGACCATTCTCTGTGAACCCGTCAGGTGAATGTGCATGAAAACCCATTAAATCAGTAGTTTCTGGCACACAGAACCAACAACCATGCAACATTCAAAGTCATCACATCACCTACTTCACCTTGCTTCTCCATTCTGACGCTCGGTTTGAGCTTCAGCAGGTCGACTTTACTATACCATATCTTCATGCACTGATTAGCTGTTTTCCATGAGGAGCAGTCGATTCTGTGTATACCTTGTCAGGTAGGAGTGAGTGATTGCCCATATAGAAGAAGATTAAACTTGGTTGGATGTTCAGGGTTGAATTCTGACAGCCAATAGAATCAGAGCTTCACTCCTGAGTTTGTGACAGAGAGCCTGAGCGTGCAGCTGAGGAAACATGAATATCTTCTTCTTCTTCACTGTATCCTGCTGGCTGTGACCTCCCGCGTCGTTCTTTCCCCTCGTTGCAGCATCCTCCCTCACCACGAACCACGAGCTGTGATTTCACCGTGAACTGTACCTGTAAAATGTTGTTCCCTCTGAAGTCTGGCAGCCAAGTCTCACAGTCTGACCTATTTTCAGGTGAGTTCCAGCACACCTTTTCATTCCCAGGCTTCACACTTACACACTCTATCGATGCTTCGACACGTCTCAGCCGTCATCCTGTTTTCTCCTCATTTTGAGCTGCACAAAGGCAGCTGTAAGCAGTGGCTGTAGCTTTCAGCAAAGAACGGGAGTGGAAGCATCTTTATAGTCAAGAGGGTATTTTTAGGTCTGCAAATTCAGGTTCAATCTGCACTTATTTCATTAAATCTGCCCACTGTTTGAAGCTGTGCCTTTTTTCACGAGTCACTGCAGAGAAGACTGAAAAAGACATCATGGAAAGGTAGGCGCTGGTGAAAATGAAAAAAAAAAAAAGTCCCTCCAAGCTTCCCTTAAATACACTGTTCACAGGCAGGGGGTCAACATGGTCTTAATCCCTCACCTATGATCCCCATCATCGACTCATTTTATCTTTCACTGAGTGTGAACATCAAACTGCTTTAACTGTTCTTCATTAACTGCATTCATAAACAAGAGGCCAATATAACCATGACCTCTGACCTCCAAGATTGTTTCAGCGCAGTGGCAATATAAAAAATCATGATTTATTTGATATTTAGTGATTGTTAACATGGTAACACTAGAGCAGTGGTGGACAAAGTTCTCGAGTACACTACTTGATTGAAAGTACAGTTACTCCTGGTCAAATATTACTACAACACAAGTGAAAGTTGTTCAGTCAAACTTTTACTTAAAGAGACTGTGAGGAGTTTCTAAGTAATTACAAAAAAGTCTCACTTTTAGATATATGCCTGATTGAAATACACACTTTAAAGCAGCACAACTACCCATGAGCTCTAGCGCGCGCATACTGTCGTAAGGATACAGATCTGCCGGTCGCGTGAGTTTGTTTTGTAGGCGAATCACAGAAGCCAGAACTTCGCTCAAAAGTATTCTTCTGTCTTCAGCGGCTGTTTGCAGGATGGATAGCAACGAGGTAATGTATTTATTTTTGACTAAATGACGATGTTGAAAATCGCTACATTCAACTTGGTTTTATTACTGTAAAGTCACCCCCGTCCTGTTGAAGCGATAAAGTAAATAAAAGTAAAGACAACGACGAGCTGGCGATATCACACACTTGAAATAGGTCTAAACCAAACTACATACTGGTACGTTATGGATTTTTCGTACTGTACTTTTTTCCTGTCAAGTTTTTTTGAGGAACTTCATCATAAATTAGTCGCCCAACGTACCTGATAGTAGTCGGACATCCCTCCTCGTCTTTTATTTCACGCCAGCGAGTGAACGCCAAACCGATATTTATTCTGGTCCGAGCATTCAGCTTGTTTTTCTCTCCCTTTCTTTGATTTGTATCATCCAACAAAACTTTTCTCTTCCTTACGGTCTTTATTGCCTCCGCCATGGTTACAGCTACACTTTCGCCGAGACTTCCGTGTTTTAAACGAATCAGGAATCGGGGGAAGTGACGTATGCCGTAAAGCAGTCCAAACGTGTAGTTTTTAGTGTGGCAGGGTTCCCACCATACACCTCGAAGTTACATAGCGCCAGTGAAAGGGATACAGACCACTCCAGAGGTGTCATTCAACTCATTGTAAAGTGGTGGACCATCACGATGAATATCGAAGGATTATATTATGTTTGAAAAACTACATAGTGTTGGTTTAAGATGAGTTTTATAGCATCAAAAGAGGTTATCTATAAATGCTATTCCTTAGCCTTCTGGTCGGGTCGGACAGGGCTGGACTGGCCTGGATACTCAACTTCAGGAACAAGACAATTAAAACTAGAGCAAATTTATATTATTTTATTGTTCATATTACACGTCTTAGAGCACCGGGCTGTAAGTAGCGTTATATATAGCCGGCTACAACTACGATAATAAGTTTTCCAAAAATTGCTTGTTGTCACACATCAAAAACTACCACTTCGTAACTAGAAAGAGATACATTACCTTGTCGCTTTGCATCCTGTAAGTTGTTGAAAAAAGAAGTTGTAAAGCAATGCAGAGTTCGGAGGAAGGTGACCTGCATTTTTATTAGCATCACAACAAACACACGCTTTGGCTTCAGCCACGTCTTGTGGTGCGTTCCAGTTGTAGTCAGAAGTAGGAATTTCTGGGTTTCGAGTAGGAAACTGCAACTGGAACGACCCCCGAAGTCTGAATTTCCTACTGGGAACTTGGTGAAACCTCGCCACCCCCGAGTTGACAATCAAAGATGGCTGCCCCCAGAATGAACAGTTATTTAGCTCCTGTAATAATCAATTTATTTGCACTTCTGACTGGGGTGTGTCACTCTAGATCAGCTGTATACATAGTATTGTTAGACTTATATTTACAAAGATGCTGCCATAGTGGTAATTACATTCTTCATACAACAACACAGGGCGTGCTAACAACAGCTAACAATAGCCTGGTAGATCAGCATGTTTTTTTCCGACTTCAACTGGAACGCCGATAAGTCGGAGATGATGTCACTCTTATTTCCGAGGTTACTGGAACGCAGCATTACGACAGTCGCCACGCGTGCTCATGGGTAGCAGAGTCTTTATTTCACCAGTAATAGATTCTCCTCATAGCACCTTTAACATTTCAAACTCAAACATCTCTAATGAAAAAAAAAATTTCAGCATAAAATGAGCTAATGTTTAAGGTGCTATGCTAAACTGAAAAATAAAATAAATATCCAGATTTTAACAACCAACAACATAACTTTTAACTGGATGGTCTTATTCTCCATAAATTTGAACCCAGAATAAGACTTCACACACTGTAGTCAAATTTACAAAACTAATACTATAGGCCTAAATAATAATTTAAATAAATCTCAAACTAATTTATAAAAAAAAATGGCATATACAGTAGGGCAGCACATTTTCATTTTCATCATTATTATTATTATTGTTATTATTTTTATTTTACAGATCAATTTTATGACAATTGGGGTCTGTCAAACAGGTCATTTGTCCTCAGTGAACGTGGACACTCATCTCTGTGCCTGTGTGGCTAAGAAACTCCCCCCTTAACAGGAGAAAGGACTGAACAAATGTAGATGTTACAGTTAATGTTGCTATGTTTTACTTTTTATTGTTGTTAATTATTAATTATCTGGCAGTCACTACGACAAATTTCGCAGAGCTTCACTGCTTCTTCAGAGTTACCGCTCCGAGCTGAAACCTGACACCACCGTCAGGTTATGTCTGGGCTCATTTGCATACTGACAGCTGATTGGATGATTACTGAAGGCTGTGTGTGAGTGTGTGCGTGCGTGTGTGCACGTGTTGAGTCGGGCCTGCCCCTGCTGTAGACGGAGAGACAGAGAAATAAGGAAGCAGGCACTGTGTTTTGTACGTTTTTGGTGGATTTTCCGCTACTGCAGTTACTTTTGTCAGCTTCGATAGGCTATATTACATTATATTGAAATGTGCTTTCTCAACTTCTAAACTTTTGATTTGAGAGAGAGAGAAAGAGAGAGAGAGATGATGTGCTTACGACAGAAGTCGGTGTTTTCACCCGGAAACGCCGGATGCACCAGTGCTACCAACACCGGCGCACTCTTAGAAATTTTAGGCGCATGGAGCCCTGTTGTATGTATGGAGCCTGGGTCAGTTTACAGTGGCGATGCTGTGGCTGATCAGATGACTCCTCAGAAATGTATGTAGATGCTAGTTGGGTCAGGGTTCACTCCACTGAGCGCTCATCCTTTTGTCTTTCTTCCACATGTAAAATGAATACTTCTGCCACATTTGATGACATTTAATGTAAAATAAAAGTATAACACCATCGTTTGAAAAAAAACTACAGCACATTCAGCTAGCTTTAGCTTTAGCATTGGGTTCAGGCTGGTGTGATGATGTTTCATGTGTCCATCAGTTACTCTGAAAGATAAATAATAAGCACCAAAAAGTTCATGATGTTTCTGGGCTCCTCCAGAAATATTCTACACTTGCATCTGTCCAAACTCTAATTAAACAGTCCTGCAGATGTTTGCGCGAGGGAATAGGAGGTTGCTAAATGATACACTGCTGAAGGTCTTGAGTTTGGTTTTTAACTTATTTTTGTTTCATCCTGTTTCAGTCTCCTCCACTTTTTCACGAGTAACACTCCTGTGTGAGTGAGCGCGTGGTGTCCTGCTGGACTGCTGACCTGCTCATGGTGTTTCCCCTCCTTCCACCTCAGTGCATGCTGGGAAAGGATGACCCTGGAATAAGAAGTGTGATTTAAAAATGGATGGATGTGCTGGAAATGCAGGAGCACAGATGTCTGCAGCTCTGCCTGTTTTTTCTGCTGAACTTCAAGGTCTGCTTGGTGAGATTTCTTCAGTCTGCTGGACTAAACAAACAAACTGGACTCTGTTTAAAACCTCCAGCCTTAAAAACATCAAACTCTTCCAATCCAAATGACTGAAAAACATGTTTTCTTTGCATGATTGTTTTTAGTTTGCCTACATCTATGATCACGTTTAGTCAGACATAAATTTTCCTCTATGAAGTTTATTCGCCAGAGAAACATGCAGCACATGAGGACGCTGCCCTCTGGATGGACTTAAAACCTCAATGTTTTAATTTTTCTCTCTCTGCTGCTGAAAAAGCCTACAAAATGCCCCATAACAGCTTCATCAGGCTTCTTATTAATATGACCATGATAATAATCAACCATTTAAATGTTGTTTTTAAAAGTTCTGCCCAAAAAGTCTCTGCAGGCTGTTGGATGTACCCCTGGATATAGATCTCATAGATGTGTGATGTGACAAAAGAAATGTGGATTAGGGATAAACATCAGGCCTGATCAATCAATCAAAGTATTTATATAGCACAGTTCATACAAATTCAATTGTAGGTCAAAGTGCTTTACATCAACGCAAAAAAGATTGACAGAGGATATATATAAATCCTTTGTCAGTCTTTTTTGTCTTTATACATATATATATATATATATATATATATATATATATATATATATATATATATATATATATGTATATATATATATATATATATATATATATATATATATATATATATATATACATACATATATAAAAATACATATATCAGTGGCGGTTGCTGGTCAGTCAAGGAGGGGAAGCTCTTTTTTTTCCGGCCTACATCATTAATTTGTTTATTTATTTGAATGTTAATTCTACCCTCCGTTCCTTTTCATGAAAATGATCTGTGACCCTGTCGTACCAACTAGGTGTCTTTTCCAGGGATTTTACCAGTGTTCTCTCAATGGCCAGCAGAGCTAGACTGCTTAAACGGCCTTGGCCCATTGTGTTGCGGGTGGTAAGACTTGAGCCGCTTTAAACAGGAGAAGCTCCTCTCCAGAACAACTGAATGTAAAACTTAGAAGATGCTCCGGTGGAGGGTTATACTTCAAGATCGCTGATTGGCTTATTTCACTGTCAATCAAAAAGAGATTCGGCCTCAGACAGATCATCCAATCATCATGCAGAAGCTCAGCGTCCAGGCCAGCCCACTGCCTCATAGACCCCCAGAGACGCTGAGCGTCCCATGGGCGGGACAAAGCCCAGCGTTTATCCAAAGACCGTCCAGTTTCCACAGTGGAACAACCCACTCTACGCTTTCCCATCGAAATCAGAAGACGCTCAGCGTCCGACTGTGTGAAAGCGCTGAGACGCTGCAGGGATGAATGAGAAGGAAGTCACAGTTACCTGTGATAAGTAGCTGATTCTGGACAAAAGATGAAGGTATTCTAGCGCATATTTAGTCAATGAAATGTACACACAGCAGGACATATCACCACTTTTTTTGGGGACATTTTAGGGGAAGCTGAACTTCCCTTGCAGTCTTATAGCAATCGCCACTGATAAGTATATATATATTAGGGGTGAAACGAAATTTCGTGCCACGAAATTTCGCAAAATAAAAAATGACGAAATAAAATTCAAAGACGCTCTAAATAAAAGGACGAAATAAACCGTCCTTGCCTCCCGTAGTTAACACTCGCTGCAATACTGAGGAGGACGAAGTGGGGGAATTAGCTGACGCTCCTTCGTCAAATAAATCGGTTGTGTGGACCTATTTTGGCTTCCCATGTAAAAGACGAGAGAACGGTGAGAAGATTGCAGACAAAACAACAACCATGTGCAAAATATGCCGCCACAGTTCACCGTATACTGCGGCGAGTACAACTAGAACTGAACTGGAGACAGCCAGCGGCTGTATTGTGACGTCCGTCGGACGTAAAAATAAAGGTGACTCCGGCTTGTGAATACCTGCTTTTATTTAACAGTCACTGTGGGCTGTGACCACGCCAACTACAATTTTTATTCACGAACAAAACAGTGAGTAGTAATCTCTACACCTCCTGCTAACGGCTCGCTCCCTCCTCACTAAAACAACACACCAACTAACTCTCCCCTTCTGAACTCTGACCTGTTCGCCCCGCCTTCCTGCTCCATTCACTGACCGTCAATTTATAGGAAACATTAAAATCCACATTGAACACATAAACAGTAGAACTGCTCCACTTTGTTTGTGTAAGTCTGCATAAAAAACAATTTGATTTTTGCATCTACTGTTGAGTTGACAGAATTTGATCATACTTGAAGATCAGAAGTATATGCACTGTTATAGGCTAAATATTATAGTTCACAGTTCAGACAGTTATAGGTCTAAACTGCAGCTCTGAGGACTGCTATTTGTTTTCCTTTTCATTCAAGAATGTACTTATCCTGATTGTTACAACAAAGCACTTTTTATTGAGATTTTATGTTTGTATTTGCACTGTAGTTTAAATAAGGGAAAAAAAACTACAATTTTGTTTTTTTTCAAAGAGCATTTATTTTGTTCTGATGCAGCAATATTTTTTGTATTGTATTGTGATTTTTTTGCATCAGGAAGAAAAAGAAAATGAGATTTTTGCACGACTTCCTACTGTTGGTGATTTTCCTTAATCTTTATTTCGTATCGTGAGTATTTCGTATTGTGAGCCCTGTTTCGTATTTCTTATTGTTTCGTGAGTTGACCATTTCGTTACACCCCTAATGTGTATATATATATATATATATATATATATACACACACACATAAATGTGCATCTATACACACACATACATAATTAATGATAATCACTTTCATTCAACCACTCAAACACTCAGCAGTGGTCCATCTGCTTAGTAGTATTCCACTGCAGTGTTGCCAACTTAGCGACTTTGTCGCTAGATTTAGCGACTTTTCAGACCCCTTTAGGACTTTTTTTCAAAAAAGCGACTAGCGACAAATCTAGCGACTTTTTCTGGTGTTAGTGGAGAGTTTTCTGGTGTTTTGGAGACTGACGTGAACGTATCGTTCTGCAGTTACTGTCTTTAACCAGGAACGGGCAGTCGCAGCCGTGAGCCCCTCCCCTGTCCCAAAGCACTCACAGGCAGTTACGTCTCACAGCCTCGTGCAGCAGTCCCAGCTGCAGGCAGAGCAGAGAGGAGACCCTCACCCCTCCGAGTCCAGATTGCAAATGAAATGGGCATGCGCAAAGCCGCTTTTGGCTTGCAGAGCGGGATCACTCTATCGCTGCAAGCATTTCACTCACTGCCAGAGTGTGCCTTTTTTTGATCACTTTGCCGGTCCCAAGCCTGGATAAAGGGGGAGGGTTGGTTGTAGAGCTAGCAATTCCAGCCCACATAACAATAATGTGATTAAATTTGCTATTATAACATTTAACAATACAGGACGAAACGAGCACTAAAATCATTTAATGCTGTTAATGTTGAAGTTATTTTGTTTATTTGTAGTTCTAAGCATATTAAGGGTGTTTTTTACTCACTTTTGTCTCTCCCATGATGTTATTCCTCTCTCCCACAGCGTCCATTACAATTCATGTAAATTGCCGATTATGCAAAATAGGTGATGACGTCATTTAGCGACTTTTGGGACAGCCAATAGCTACTTTCCTTCCTGAGGAGTTGGCAACACTGTTCCACTGTAGTTGTAATGAATAGGTGGTAGTATGTCAAGAGGATTTGGAGACTAATGCTCACCACAAAAACTCAGTTAAAATGATCAAATTTATCAGAACGGATACAAGAAAAAGCAAAGCAAAAAAACTGAGAAACATCAGATGATTAAATAAGATGCTAAAAATATATTTAAAACAAATAAAAATATGTTAAACAATTAAAATTAAACCTAAAATGATTAAATGTAATAAGATAAGAACTATATCAAAATATACAAGCAAATAGTGAAAATGATGACCTCTTAATCTGATCAGTTCAGGTTTGAAAAAGTTGTTTCCGAAGTTTGATTAAAATCCCCAAAAGCTTTCTTGGCACTGCTTTCAACAGCACATGCTGACTGAGAATATACTTTATGATATACTAATGATATCTATATATCTATATACATATATATGTGTATATATATGTATATATATATATAAATAAATAGATATATATAGATATATATAGATATATATATATATAGATATATATATATATACACATACGTGTGTATGTGTGTATATATGTATATATATATATATATATATATATAAATATATATATATATATATATATATATATATATATATATATATATATATATATATATATATATATATATATATATATATATACATATATATATATAGATATACATACATATATATATATATATATATATATATATATATATTTTTTATATATATATATATATATATATAAATATATATATATATGTCCTTTTATTCTACCATGTTGAAATCTATCCACAGTCTGAGGAGGATTCCTCAAACTATCCCTGAGGTCTCATATTTAGGAGGGTCGACCTGGACCTACAGAAGGACATCAGCCCCCAAACAGAAAACTCCACCATCAGGATGCCATTGGCCTTGACTGTCGGCCCCGCTGAGACACAAAAAACGTCAGAATTCAACCTGGATGGAGTAGCCTACAGGGAGGGCCAGTGATGGTCACTATAGCATTGAATCATATTTACTTTTCTGTCACTGCTAGAAAAAAAAATGCATTGGTCTTTCCAACGCTGCCATCAGACACAGTGCTCATCTGTAAAGATAATGCAGACAAGGGGAAAAAAGAAAAAAAAGTAAAACATGTCTGTGCACAGATCTCCCTCTGCTCATGTCCTGCTGTGGCTCTCCTCCAGCTGGCTGTAAATCCTGCTGCTGTCTATAGGAGCAGATCTTTACGCTGTGAGCTTGGGAAGGATCCATACTCTCCATTAAGAGTAATTTCTTGTCTGATCCTTTGCTGAGTAAACATGCAATCCTTCCAAGTAAGCCATTTTAAAGAGAGACGCCAACGTGTGTAAAATCAATTCATCAAAAAAAAAAAAAAAGAAACGGCGAATGTTTGCGTTTCTGCTGGCAACAAAAGCTGCACAGCGAGGCTTGTATTCTGAAAGATGCTTCGCTTTTATTGCTTTAATACTCTGAGCTTTTATTTTGGCAGGAGAGGAGAACATATTAACAGGAAGAGATGTGAGCGGCCGGTGTCAGCTCTTTCTCACAGCTAAAGAAAGTTTTAAATACATCAGTACTTTCATCAGCTGAGGTTCTGATCTGGATCTTCTGGATTCTCACCTGAGTGCATGAACAGGATCAGAAGTCTGTTTGTGAGTCTGTGCTGGTGTCAAAGGTCAGACGTGCTTTAAATCAAAGATCTCTCTCCCTCTGTTGGTGGTGGATATTTCTCTGTGTGATGTCTTCAACAGAACGGCAGTGAATATAAATATATATATATATATAAATATATTTTGTTTCTTTGATGTTCTCGACCTCCTGTGAACCTATCTGCCCGCTCACTGTGAACAAACTTTTATCCAACTTTATTTTACAGCAGGGTCGGTGAGGCTGCAGGTAATAAACGCTCTCTGGAGCTGCATGAAGCACCTCAGCCGACTGAGGAGCTCACAGGCAGAAAACAGGATTATAAAGAGAGAAATCTGATCAAAGAGTGAAACATAATGAGGATATAGAGTGAAGCATGATTATTAAAAGTTAATTATAACAATTATAAGAGTTCAACGTGATTATAAAGACTGAAGCACAATGATGATAAGTAGTGAAATATGATATTGAAAGGTGAAACCTGATTACGACAGTGAAATGTGATGATGAGACACCATGATGATAATGACTGAAACATAAAGGAAAAGAGTAAAATGTGATTATGAAGAAGGAAACATGTTAATAAGGAGTGAAGAGTGTTGATAAAAAGTGACACTGGAGGTGAATTTACCCGTTTGTTAATATTAGGGCTCATTTTAAATTATTTTATTTAATTTTATTTTGTAACTCCATCTAGCCAATAACTGATTTTAGCACCAGGCGGCATGTGCCTCACAGCTAGACGGTTGCTGATTCGATCACTGTGTATGTCATGGCTTTTCTGTGTTGAGTTTGTTCTCCCCCCCTGCATGCTTGGGTTCTCTCTGAGCACTCCTGCTGTCTCTCACAGACCAAAAACATGCTTGTTTGGTTAATTGGTGGCTCCAAATTGCCCTTAGGTGTGAGTGTGAATGCCTGTTTGTTTTACTATGTAGCCCTGTGATTGGCTGGAGACCAGTGTCCGCTTGGGAAGGCTCCAGCCTCTGTGACCCCCAAGGGTTAAGTTGAATCAATGATGGATGGACAACATCAAAACTGACATAACTCACTTCCACTTTTATTGTGAACTCATTTTCTCAGAGTCAGAAAAACTAGCCGTATTCTTCAGAGCCCAAACAGAGACGTACCTCCCTGCTGACAGACCACTGACCCCCTGGTTTGAGCCTTATTGTTTAAATATAAATCAGCGTGCAAAAGCTTCACATTGTCATAAACCAAACCAGGAAATGCAGGACACAAGACTAAGGGAGTTTCCAAAAAAAATCATAGTTTAATAACAGTTCAAAGAGGCCGGTACAGAGCGAGGCAGTCAGAACAGACAAAGGTATCCAAAAGCACTGAGGCAAAGGCAAGACACGAAACATGAACACAATACAAGTAACAAAACTAGAAAAGCACTCGGAGAGCGCAGACCTCCACCAGCGCCACAGTCCTCACCCATATTGTGCTTTTCCCCATAGATATTAGTCCTACCTTTATTTCATGTAAATATTTAGATTCCTTGACCATGAAAACATACCATTAGCAATTGGATTCATAATAATATCTATTATAGTTCAGTAGTTATTCACGAAAATCGCATTTTTCGTCATGGCAACCAGACACTGATCCGGATCAACACTAAAATTGACTCAGTTCTTCCTTTTCCCATGCTGAACATTTCTTGAAAATTTCATTAAAATCCATCCATTACTTTTTGAGTTATTTTGTTCACAGACGGACGGACAGACAAACAAACTCTACCAAAAACATAACCTCCTTGGCGGAGGTAATTAAACAAAGCAAAAAAAGAATCATGACACACAGACTCTGTTATCTTACCATAAACATTTGGTCCAGACCAAAGGAGCTCTGGTTGGCTTTTTGGAGACTTGGGTTGATTGTGTGGTGTGAAAGCTCACATGAACTCTCGGGCAGGTCGAAAAACTGAGTGAGGGTCTGAAAACCATCAGGGACAAAAAGTGAATCCAAAGACATGTTATCCTGTATTTGTCAGGATAACAGCTGATAGGGATGTGCTTCAGGAGCAGGGTGAGCCTCGCCATGGCTTCTCATACATGGTTTTAATCCCACTTCAGACTGTTCAGAGAGGTGCTGGTTGACTGTTAAAACACGACATGCCTCACATTAGCAAAGCCTCAAACTGAAGCAAAAGAAAGCTACAGATGCATTTCAGCTCCTCTGTACCCTGAAGTGACCCTGAAGATGGATGTAAACTCCCGTAAATAAAGTGCTGATGGGCTCAGAGAGCTATGGACTAACCTGTAGTCCTCTAAAAACAGATTTTCTTTCTTACAACAGCTGAATTATAAAGCTGAGGTGGGTTTCCACCATTAATGTCATAGCTGATTGGTTGCCAGCTATTTGGTCTAATGGCTGCGTGACATGGTTTATACCCCTTAATTATCGTTCGAATATTGCCTGCTCGGCTGTTCGGGTGGAGCCGCCCCGTCAGCTCTTTCTACCCAGACTCTCTGAATCGCAGCTTCATCGCTTGTTTGGAGAAACAGATGGAGAAAGTCTCTCCACTTACCTCTCTTCACGGACAATCTTCAAACTGTGTTATGAGGAAACTGCAGACAAGTTTATGATGAAGAACTCCGCTCAGCATCTTCACTCTGACTGAACATAGCTGTCGTGCAGATCAGTTATTCAGAGAGCTGCAGTGAAACAAGAGCTGATGTTCGCTTGTCTTTTCCTTTCACAGACCTTCTTCTCCTTTTCACCTCAGAGGAAATAACACAGACGTGACGCTCCCCACTCACATGCACGCCTGCAGAGGCTTCGTATGTATTCAAGGTTGACTGTCGTCCTCGTGGACTATTAGTAACACCTTTCACAGGCTCTGATTGGAAAGAGCGGCGCTCTGCATATCAACAGGAAGTCACATCCCCAGAGGTTAGCAGTCTGGTCACAAAGGTGTAAAGAGAAGATGATGAGGAGAGGGGACACGAGAGAAATAAGGAGAGGGGAGGACATAAGGAGGGGCAGGGGGTGGGGGAGTAATGAGAAATTAAGACATAAGAAGTTTAACCTTTACAATCCACCAGTCAAGAACACAGATGATAATCTCTGTAACCTGTTAGAAGAGCTCAACACATAAAAAATTTAACTTCTATAAAGTTCCTTTTATGAAACAGAATCCACAGTAGCAGAAGACCACACCTAGTGCCACTCCTGTCGATTAAAAACAGGATACTGAGGCCACAGTTAAGACTGTAAAAGTGTCTCCTGGTCTGATGAGTCAGTATTTCTGTTTGATGTAAACATCACAAAGCATGGATCCATCCTTTAAGAAAAATATCTATAATAAAGGACATTTGTTGTTCGCTGTGAAGTGCCTGCAAATGTGCTGCTTGTACTGATTGTTTGCACAGTTGTTTGCTAAAGTTAGCCCGTTAGCTTCCTGTATCAGAGACGTTTCTGTGTGGAACGGTAAAGAAAAATTGGGGGTTTCACTCACAGAGATTGAACACCTCTCGTTGTCTGCTCCATAATGCCTCATGACTTCCCAAAACTCACTTTGCTTTACATACCCCATTGTTTTACTGCTTGTAGTTGCCTTTGGAAAAAAAAAATCATCTCCTCACTGTGACAAAAGCTCCAGGTTGAGAGGATTTGTATTTGTCCTGCAATGAAAAATGAAGCAGGTGTAGTATCCAACGCTAATTCCAATAGATCCCATGAATGGAACATGTTGGAATCCCTCATGTTCCGGTTAGACAGAGCTTGATGGGACATATCCAGCATGCAGATAATGCAAACTGAAATGTTAGCACTTGTATTAAACTGTCCCCAGGAAGCTACTGACTGCGGTCGGTAACCAGACTGACTATGCTGCACGCTGCACTGGCTTATTTACTTCAGTCTCAATCCAGGACTTAATCTACTGGCTGTCTCTAAGCATTTGAGAAAACAAATGCTTTAGACTCAGGAAACAGCTTATCAAACCCGTTTGTAGAAATCAAGCTTCCATCATATTTAAGTATAATTTAGCCCTTAGATACCCGATTCTGCCGGCAGGATCAAAATACCACTTATTTTTAAATGAGTGGCATTTACAAACCATTTGTCCTATTCAGAAACGGAAAACACTGCCGGAATCATTAGATTTTCAAGTTTCCAAGGGTACCTGACTGCATCACAAGTAATGTTGGCAACATATCCAAAAAAACTGAAGAACATTGGCCAATTTCATGAGATTTCACCAACATCGCTTTAATTTTCGAGACTTATTTGAAAATTTGCAGAAAATTAACTGTTTGCTCTGGCTAATTTCTGTAAAAAACAAAAATATTAACAATTCTGACCGCATTGAACAAGACCTGAATGATTCACATGTGTCTGGAATTTGCCGTTCAAAAAAATCTTTGAATTTTCGTCCCATGGCAGTGTCTTGCAGGCTCATATTCCTGCTCAAAGCAGTTCAGCACACCTGCTGTCAGTGCCCTGAAGACTTGTTACAGGGCAAATTCTTCCCAGCAAACTAAGGTTTTTACAAGGGAAACTACTCTTAACCTATAATCTCTACAGTGTAGACCGTAAATTAATAATATTAATATAATTAGCATTAATAATGTTAAAAATATATAGGCTAGATTTTTTTTATTTAGATTTTTTTCAAATGGTTTTTAGCTTGTTAATTTTGTTACACTCTTTGTAGACAATTGAGTTAAATCAGTCAATAGCCATGGTTGTTCTGAATCTATAGAGGTACTGGACTTCATATTGTGGAGAAAAATGTGAAAATAGGAAGTAAAAACAGCCTGGAATTCCAAATATTACACAAGGCTTCAGAATTGGTAGATTTTTTGAATGTAGGATGTTACTATGTTCCTTAAGCTTGAGGGATCCTGAAAATGTGTTTTGTGCACTAATTACTCATTTTTATTATTTTTTTTATTATAAAATAAGAAAAATAAAATGTCCGTTTTTCTTTTTTCTAATGATTTGTGGACTGTAAATTTTGTTACACTGCATGTAGACATAATTGAGCTACATCAGTCAATTGCCATGACTGTCCTGAATCTAAAGAAGTGCTGGACTTTATATTGCAGAGAAAAATGAGACCACAGTGAGCAAAATTGTGAGAGAAGCAAAAAATGACCAGAAACTGTTTGGGATTCAGAGGGTTAACACATTAATTATGTTTCTGCTTTAAATCTCCTGAGCTGTCTGTCAATGTCAAGAGCACAACAGATTGTTTAGAGGTGGAACAAAAAGAGCTTTAAATAAGAATCCGATGGGTCTAAACTGAACTGTCACCTTCAGAATCAACATCAAGATGGGGAGCATTTTCGTCTTTGAGTATTTCTATCAGAGCTGGATGACGTCCCTCCACTGAGTGAAGAGCAGAGAGCAACACTGAAAGCTTTTCCCCATAGGAAGATCTTTTTGCTCCTCTCCTGTCGGGCTTTTATTTTGGACCTGACTCACCTGATGTTCTTTACTCTTCAGCAGCATTCCCTCCTAAATCATCTGACTGAATGTGACCGACAGAGTGATCACCTGTTTACCTTAAAGGAGACATATCATGCTGATGTATGATTTAATACTTACATATAATATAATAAATTTGAAAACAACCTTACACCCCCTTAATTTTCAAAAAATTAGATATTGTATTTTTTCTGATATCCCAGAACGAGATTTGATGCCTCTGAAAATAGGTCATTGCGAGATGTCCGCGAGATTTCAAACGTCATGACAACACGAGGTACTTTTCTTTTTATTGGAGTAATCTGATAAAACACTTCCTCCTCTGTGATGTCCGTCAGCCCCAAACCCTCACCGAGGAACACATCCAGCAGCAGGGGTATAAAGCTCCCTCGCTCACAATCCCTTATTACCAGCTCTGGCCTGTAGGGGGACTCAATACACAGTCGCTGCTTTGAGCCTGCCGGAAAATACAGTAGAAGAAGAAGGACAGGCTGGCTCTACCCCCGATAGAACTGACCAATCAGGGCACAAAGGGCTGTGACGTTGCGAGGTAACTTTAGGTCAGCCTTGAGACCAAGCGTTTCAACAAGCGCTTCATAATGGCCTAAAATGAGGATATTGAGAACGCTATTGTGGGGCAATGAAGGAACTAAATGACTTGTACTGAGGGCAGAAATGCTTTACAGGCATCCTAGTCTGGCATAGTGAAAAGGAGAAACAAGCATGACATGCCCTCTTTAAAGGTGCTTTTTGGAAGGTGCTGCCCACCCAAAGCACCTTTTATAAGCTGGTAGCAAGAGCCACTGGTAAAATGGATCCTACTGATTTATGGGACTGTCAGGCTAGCAAACAAAATGTGATTAATGTGTGGTTAAATATCCTAAATAATCTTCATATAAAGTCTTTATGACATGATGCCAGAGATGTTGAAACAGTGAGCTTTCTCTCTGTTATGACCAAATGAACTCAAACAAACAGACTTCTCCACAGAGATCCTCGTCACACCAGCACACATGTTGGATGAAGTCTTAGGACGATCATCTGTGATTTAACTGTAATTTAGCTGGGAGTCCTGTTAACACCCTCACTTAAAACATCAGAATATTAAATATGTCTCAGCATTCAGGCGTGTATTTGACCAGCATTTCCTCTGCTGGGTTTATTTTTAGCACTTTGTCTAAGGTAATGAAGGGTTGTTACACCCTTAGCCGCTCTGAACATTGACATGTCTGAATGTTTAATTTGAATTAATTGTTCCTGATCTGCCTTACATGCCTGCACATACATTTCCCTGTTCATCTGCTTTGACTGAACACAGCTCCTCAGACATATTCATGTTTTAAAGAGCACATAACGCGCCTTCAAAAGTCAGAGGAAAAGCTTCCAGTGAAACAAGGAAGGAGCTTCAGAGCAGGAGAAATAAAACCCAGCTGTACCTTGAAGAAGACGTCCACAGAGAAGAAGAGTGAAATATAAGCTGAGCTGCAGGAAAGTGAATCAACAACACACCTCCAGAACAAAGAGGCTGCAGCTTACCGCTCCATCTATCATCTCCATCTCCCTCCAAAGGCAGAAACACCATCAGTCACATTTTCAAACAATACTCCCTCCATCTCTGTCAGCGCTGCCGCACACAGGCCTCACTCCCCGGGATCCTCGGGTCAATTTCAGAGAGGAGCTGGACCGGCTATCTCGGAGGTCTCAGACTCAAAGAAGCCAGTCCCTGGGCAGCCCCGCTGTGTGAAGTTAAATTCAGAGAAGTGAGGTAACCGTAGCACAAAGAGAACGTCGACATATCGATGCTGCAGAACCTCGCTGCAGAGCATCGATTCAAAGTGTGAAGACTGCGAGGTGAAAAGAGCTTCTATTAAAGTGCCATGAGTCATCGAGGTTATCGCTCTGTAGTCCGTCCGTCTGTCTGCAAACGGCACACACACGCACACACACACATTACACAGCATGACCAGCGCTTGCACAGTTACAGTGGAGCATAATAAACAGATACCGACTTCAGACCTGGACTCTTCCTTTAAACTGAGACCAGTTCAAAACCTGATTCTGGATTCAGTTCACAGATTCCCTCTTGGACCATCTGCACCTTAAATGCCACAGTCACATGTTTCCACTTTGGTCAAACTTTTGGTTTCAACATCCTGATGGTTGCTCACCCCCTGTCTGTCCCGATGTCCACTTCCCTTAACAGAGTTAGACAGGACAGGTTTTGGTCTATGATCTTAGCTGCACTCCAGTGCTTTCATTTTGCCATTTTCTGGTTTTGTGGCACAATTTTACTTCTCATATTGATTACTTGAATCTCTCAATTCTAGCAGGTTTTGTGAACCCAAAAGCTGAGGCAGAGGCAGTGTACAAGGTGCAACAAGTAAGTCTTTATTTTAGGAATTCCAGGGAAGGGAGGGGAGGAATCCAGTGTCCGTCAGAGGGAAAAGGTGAATCCGTGTTGGGTCGTGAGGTGAGGTGGTTGGCTAGGAGGTGGTGGGCTCGTGAAGGCACTATGAAGAAAGAGCAGAAACACATGGTCACTTAAGGCCACCGCTTTAAAGCTGCGTTCACACCCAACGCGACTTCACAACCATAATAGCGTCAACCACTGAAGTTGTGTTGAGTGTCCATAAATACCTCAATTTAGTCACTGTAGCCCGTCACTGTGGCTCGGTGACGTCACGTCAGCTCGAGTTTCACTGCAATCGTATCATATATCACATAATAAGATGTATATGACATTATTCCAACTGTATCCTTTTCACTAATCTACCAACCACAATACACTGCAGCTGATGGCCCTGCAGCAGCATCGTCTGTGGGTTCTCTAGTCTATAATAAACTAATGTTCTCACTGACTAATGTTTCCACAGGGACAGGGATTGTTACTTTGAGCCAGAAAAAAACTGTTGGTCACGGGTTCCGTCACACACGCACACACCGCTGATTGGCTATTGCCACACAGCCACACATGACATCGCCTGAAACGATCAACTTTTTTAATGTCGGCAACCCGCGACGAGTAAAGTGGTCGCCTTGAATGCAGCCAACGCGTCCCAGGAGGGTTAGCCCCGCCCCATCGCAGCTGTGCATTGACTTTACATGAGAGTGATCGCAGCGGACACTCAAGTCGCTCTCTGTGGTTAGGCACCTTAAGGCCAACAAACCACGTGCACTGTGGGAATCATCTGTCGCTGGTGAAGAGTCTGTGTAGGGTGAAGGGTACAGGTGATTACCCGGAGTGAGGATCAGGTGTGGAGCTGCAGAGAGTGAGTGCAGGGAACCGCGCCTCCTCTCGCAGGAGCAAAACACACCCACAAAGGAGTCAGAGGGGTTTCCCCACAAATACAACTATAAAATCAGCAAAACACAACAGACATTGACAGAAAAGTGAATGAGAATTCATCATGTTAGATGGAGTATGCAGTTCTGAATAGGTGATGTTTCCATCCTCCCCCCTGAGCCGTATTTTAGTGAACTTGGCCATGTTCGTGGTCACTATCTTTTTAAACTAAAAATCCTCTGTGGTGCTTAA
Source organism: Scarus forsteni (assembly GCA_036419115.1). Classification (NCBI taxonomy): domain Eukaryota; kingdom Metazoa; phylum Chordata; class Actinopteri; order Labriformes; family Labridae; genus Scarus; species Scarus forsteni. Next base: position 239,096 of record JAZDUH010000312.1, read on the forward strand.
AGAAAAAGATAGATCTACCCACTCAAATTCACTGAAAAGCCTCAACTAGCACTTAATTAAGAATGTCCAACCTTCAATTCTGCCCACATTTAAGCCAGAAGATACTACGATCAAGCATTAATGGGATTACATTATAAAGATACACAATCACTGGACCTGAAGTCACATATACTTTTTACAGCGTAGGCAACCAAACACAAAACAAACTGTCTGAATATCTCCCTCTTATTAAAAACCACCGAGCTACAGGGAAGTCAGATTAATATTACAGATCAGCTGGATTCACCAGATCCATATAAGTAATGGATCAAGATCTACAGGTTTAACCTCTGCCCTCTGCTGGTTGAAGGACACTAAGTCTGTGTATTGTGCTGAAAGAGTGCCAAAACAGTGCATTATTTTGTCATAAAGGTGTTGAGCAATCAGCCAACAGTGTTTTGTGTCTCGTTTAAGGCTTAAAGTGGCTCCAAAACATCGCTCTGGGTTCTGCGCTGGTTCTAACCTGATTAATACTAACTTCATGATTTAATTAGTTCTTAGAATTAAGCGCTTCCTTCGGTCTCCACTCTGTCTCGTGTCAGTGGGCGCAGTGTTTTATGGGCAATTCTCAAACCTCTTCGTTTCAGGTCATGTCCCAATCTGTCTTCGTTTATGTAGCCCTTGGTCTTAGCCCTATGGAGAACCACTAGACATGAATGCACAAAACCAAGGAGTAAGGAGAGATGGGCTTCTGTTTTTGGCTTTTCACCACCAGTTTTTGGCTTTTCCTGTCCTTACAGTTTCCACTGGTTTCAGCCTGAGAAAGAAAGATGGCTTTGTCTCTGAGCCTGAAGGCTAGCATGTAGCAGAAGCAGGTGAATCACCATAGAGGGTGAATATGAGCTCATATTTGTGGCTCCACCGCCTCTTTCTGAAGCTTGGATGCAGCAGAGGTCAAATAGCCACCCCACGCTCTCCCTCAGGTCCTCTGGACCACGTGAGCCAGGCGGTAGGGGGTCTGACAGCCCAGAATTAATTGACATGCCTCTGAGAGGTTGTTCTCTAATAACATATTGATCCGCCAGGCCTGATATGCAAAGTATCTGCCAGGGAGTGTCGCTGCCGAGGTGAGACGAATGCCCCCAGAATGCCTCAGACCGAGCCGTTGATTAAAGGAGGAATTAGAGGCCGTGATCACAGCGAGGAAGTCCACATCGAGCCACGACACGGTCTGTCCTCATTAGCTGATAACAAATTCTGCAATTACCAAACACTCTGACAGATTCTCTTTTTATATAGAGAACAAGAATTCAGACACATTCTTTTTCAAAACAGGCCTGAATTTGTGCAGCACCATTTCGTGACAACTGCCTACAGCCCCCGCAGCTAAAGATCTTACTGTCATGTTGTTGAAGTATTTTCACAAAACCTAAAACAACTGCTGTTGGATTCATTTATCAGGAATGTTTGATGTCAGTCAATATTCAGCCATGAGTTTGAGTTTTTAGGGTCGAACCGGGGACTGAGAGCATGACAGCCCAGTCATGAAGCAGCCAGCATATCTCAGTTGCCCCCAAATGGCTCACAGCAGAATGTGCGACAGGGACTGATCTCACATGTGAAGGTTAAAAAAAATTAAACATTTAATGAAAAACGATGTTTAAAGTGCTTCACTGAATGAAATTTACTAATCTAAACTAAAACATTAAGCAGAATAAAACATCTCCAAATGAAAGTGCTTGTTCTTAACCCTTTAAGGTCCAAGACCGTAGATTATAGCCAGAAAATTCTAATTTTTTGGAGATTAAATTTTTATTTCACTTTCTGCTAAAATCCTACAAAAATCAGAATATCCATAAAATTCAACATAGATTTTTCGTATCTCATTTCATACATTAGGTGTTTTTGGCAACTGATAATCCATAGGAGGACATTTTTATCATTTATCTGATTTTATTCTGTTTTTTTTGTCATTTGTTGATCATATTGAGTAGATAAAGGTATTATAAAAGTGTGTATCAAATATGAAACAATTGGCATTATAGAGTTAAAGTGTTTTACTGAACTGAAATGTAATATTTCAAACTCAAACATCTCAAGTTAGATAAAATATTTCAAAATAATAAAAGCTAATGTTTAAGGTGCTATACTGAGCTGAAAAATCAAATAAATATCCAGATTTTAACAACCAGCAACATAACATTTCACTGGACGGTCTTATTCTCTAATAAATTTGACCCTAGAATTAGACTTCACACACTATGGTCAGTATTTACAAAACTGAAACTAAGGTAAATAATAAAAAACAATTTTCAAACTAATTTATGAAAATGACTTTAAGGGCAGGACATTTCTGACTTTTTTATTATTTTTTCACTTGTTTTGGCTTTTTTTTTTTATTTACAGCTTAATGTACAGTCGGGGGCTGTCAGTCAGGTCATTTGTCCTCAGTGGACGTGAACACTCATCTCTGTGCCTGTGTGATTAAGAAATCCCCCTTAACAGGAGAAATGACTGTGCAGATATAGATGTTATATTTAACTTTACTTTGTTTTACTTGTAATTATATTCAATTATTAATTATCTGACTGTCACTAAGATGATTTCTGCTACCGCGGTTACTTTTGTCAATTTAATTGGCTGTATTACATTTGTAGGTATATTGAGATGTGCTTTCTCAACTTCTAAACTTTTGATTTGAGAGAGAGAGATGAGGGGCTTGCAACAGCAGTCAGTGTTTTCACCCGGGGAGCGCCAGGTGCACCGGTGCAACCAACAAAAAATGTTAGGTGCACTCTTATAAGTTTTGGTTGAATATGCGACCAAAATGGTCGCAGTCGAGAGCCCTGATGAGTATATAAAATAATAACTGCTCCAAAATAATAACATGGCCAAAGTTTTAAAGTCTTAAACTGCAGCAAACAAATAAACACTTCACCCTCTGACCCACTCAGTTCATAAAGAAATAATTTACTTTAACATCAAAACAATCTGCAGTTAAGAACTGCTAAGATGAGGACTTTTACAGCCACAGACAATGATGCTTTTTCCTTCTTGTTTCACGTCTTGTGTTTCCTGTTTTATTTTCAAATCACTCATCTGTTCCGGTTTCTTCCTGCCGCTCCCCCTCAGCTTTGTCTCATCAACTCTTGTGTTCGCACTGTTGTCTTCTCTGCCTGTGAATGAACTGTTTACAAACCTTCACTTTGCCCTGAGTCCTGTGCGTGGGTCCAAATCTTTTGCTCAGGCTCTGATGATATTAGACAAACAATACTGTGACAGAAAACAGAGGTCCTGCCCTGACACGAGGACATTTGAAGTCATTTCAGGTTAAATAAGTTTTTAAAATGGAGGATGAAGTGAGTGGACTTGATATTTTGGTGTCTTCTGAGTCTTGTTGTGCTCTTTGTGCTGCAGCTCAGTGTTCCTCTGGGAGAACTGACCAGAAGGATGAGAGCTGAGGTCCTGTAAGTGCTGCGTGAAGCTGCACAGACGGGACATTCGTACCAGAACACGATCTGATAAAGGTCAGACACGACATTCTACTTTAAATAGGGAGAGAGAACCAGAGCAGCATGGAGATCTTAGCTGAGGACAATGCTGCCTGCATCAGCCTCGGCTAACACCACGACAGTCATTTACAGCTATGGGACGATAACGTGCACGTCTGCAGACAACGACGTGCACGTCTGCAGAGCTGCAGGATGAAGAAACGCAGAAAATGAACAAACTGGACTCAGACATCCCTCTGTTAAAAAGGTCATAAAACAACAGCCTCTCCTTCCAGTCAAGGTCACTGGGCGGAGTCTCACCCAGCTGTCACTGCGTAAGTGGCTGAGTTACATCAAGTAGTCACGAGCCAATCACATGACTGACACATGGAGACAAATGCACAACATTCCGTCTCATTTCAGTGACACCAGTTAACCTAAAACACATGTTTTTGGTCTGTGGGAGGAGCTAGAGTGCCTGCAAAAAAAAACAACAACACATGCACATTGAGAATATGGAGAAAAACTCAATGGGCCCTAATTTCATGGTGCAGCGCAGGGTTAATTTCGTCCGGTGCACCACCGTGTGCTGCCAGTTTGACAATTTGGTAGACCGTCTGCAAGGAGATGGGTGTGAAGGCACACCAGAGGGAGGTGCCGCCAGATTCGACAGATTCCAAAAAACAGTGTAGAAGGTGCACTGAAAGCTCGCCAGCTCCAACCTGGTCTATTCTCGGCGCAGGCAAAGTGCACAGCTGTAATTTGGTGACAGGCGCACATGTTCGCACACGTCAACAAACCCCCAGAGGCAGGTTTTCAGACTGTCAGGAACATTTTAATGCAATAAAAAATCACAGTAATCACTCTTTAATGTAACCGTCTGAACCAGCATATACATTTGTATCTATATTAACTGTCCCGTCACATCTGATGTCGGATTAAAGCCATTTGTCATAATGGAAACATCTGATACTGAGTATATATCTGGCTTCTATCATTTCATGAAATTCAAAGAAAAGAGGGAGAAAAAAAAGAGACAATAAGTGTATGTCACTCAGGATTTACCTGTGACTTCCCATATTTCTCTGTTTTAGTCTTTATTTTTAACGTGATCTGAAAAGATGGAGTACGTTATTGCAAGGAGGATGAGGAGGGGATACCGGGAGAATTTAAACTAAACTTTAATTCAACTATTTATATATATATATTTTTCCTGCTTCTTTCTTTTTTAAACTTCTGTGGTAAATAGTGTTCAAACTCTGTTGTCACCATAATGACTTACCTTTTTCACATTTTTCTGCCAAAAATGTCAAAATATTAGTTTTACCTGTAAATCAAAAATTAATTGTTTTGTCTACATTTGACTTTGCATGTACATTTTTACTTCTGCCAACATTTTGAGTTTGCTCACAAATTTTAATGCCTGCCTTAACACTTATGATTTTTGCTTCAGTTTAATTTTCATCTTTTGATTGACCATTTGATTTCTTTTTTGAACATCCAAAATGTAATTGATTTTAGAATAAGTCATTCTCCGGAGTGGTAATACTTTATTATCAATATTTTCATTATTTAATGACTTGACAGTTTTTGTTCAAATTCCTTTTGCATTTTTTTAAACAAGGTATTAACCTTATTCACCCTGCAATTGACTTTTTCTCAGCATATGGCATTGGATTTGCTTTTTTAAAAATTAGCCTTATGACTTTTTTCACCAGTAAATACTCTTTCCTTTAAATTGGATTTGAACTGAATACTCACCATTTGACTATTATGTCTTAATGTTCTAAATATGTTTCTAAATATGTTTTCTTTCTTTTTTAAAGTTTTATCTCGATATTAACAGTTTGTCTTTAAGACAGTTATCAGTTTGTTCTTAATATTTCACTTTTTACTGAACATTTCACTTTAATCTTGTTTTTCTTTGTTCTCCAGTTTCAACTTTGTCCTCAAACTTTATTTGAGCCTGTTCTCCACATTTTGACGCTTGTTTTAACATTTTGACCTCTTTCTTAATTGGTTTGGTAACCTTATTGCTCCACATTTTTCCTCTTATTTAGTGTGGAAGTAAAAAAAAAAACTACTGTGCCTCAAACTCGCATGCACTAAAACACAGTGACTGATAATTTGTTAAATTCTGGTAAATATATCTCTGTTTTCACTCAGAGGAATCTAAGCTATTATTGCAGCTCAAACTGACTTATTTTGTTCTGACCTGGTGATTCTTTACATCTTATGGTTGTTTTGTGGACCGAATGCAAACAGAGAATGACAGAGAAATAAAATATATATTTATTCTTCCACCTGTCACGGATTGGTCCCTCAGTCTGGAGTTGACTTTGTCATGGAGCTCTTGTTAACTGCCAGAAATTACCCAGAATTCCACCGGTCATGTATCAGCTCTTCGGTGAGCTCTGATGAAGAGGAGCGCGGCCAATCTGCCGCCACTGGCTCGCAGACAAAGCATGCTAATTAAAAGTCTGTCCGGTCTGAAGCCGCGCCCTCATTGGACAGCTGAGCATGGGCCGCTCTCCTGCTTTTGGACGTCTTCATCTCTGTGATGGCGAGTAACTGGCTCTGCATTATTAATGATCCCATACGCTGAAAACAAAGCAACAATATGCATGCTAAACAAATGGCCCGCAGTGCTGGATGTTCACACGGGCCTTCCGTCTAATCACTTTGACTCGGCGTGTTCGGCACACAAACAGTCGCCTTTGGCTGTTTCATACTCCGACTGGAAAAACGCCTGAAGGAGGGAACAGGGAGGCAATTATACGCTCCGTCTACAACTGTGTGTTTCTGCTGGCTTTTTTGGAATATTCAAAACGGCACATGCTGTGCAGAACGCCTTTATCTTTAAAGTGGATGTATCCCAGAGAAGTGTGAACGTGGCCCCAACAAACTCTCTCAGTCTCAAACTTTCTACACTGCAGGAGAGAAAAACAGCAAACACTCCACTGAAAAACAACATAAAAATATTTGGTTTAACAAGCAGAGAAGTGTTTAAAAAAGCAAAGCTGCTGTTGGTTTATTTACTTCTTCTTCTGCCATTTACTGTGTAGATTTAAAGGGTCTGTTTTTAAACCTGGATTAAACCATTTCATCATCACGTTCAGGGACGATCCAGAGGTGCAACAGTTTTGGAGCTCTCTCTGTGGATTGTCTCATCCCACACCTGCAGACTGTCTGTCTTCAGTCTGTGTGATGGTTTTTCCACTGGAGTTGTCCCCACCCTCTGCCCCCAGCCTGAGGTCTGGGCACTCCAGGGGGGCACTGAAGAACTGAAGAGGGCACGAGGGTCTGCCTGCTGGAGGTCATACTGTTTACTTCTGCAGACTTCAGCTAAAACAGTCACAAAAGACCCTTCATAAAGTCCAAAGATCTTCATATTAAGCTAAAGTATCTGCAGAAACCAGTCTTTATCAAACCCATTCGAACTCAGTCTAAGCCTGTGATGGTCTAAATGTCGCTGCTGCCGTCCTCCAACCATCACAAACACTCACAAACTCCAGCATGACCCTCGGCGTCTGCTGGCAGCAGCAGCAAACACACTCCGTCTGTGTAAGTGCAGAAATGGATTCAGACTGGCTGTAAGGCGGTCGTCACGCCTCACGTCGGCCCGTGTGCCAAGTCAAACGTTATTAGTCATAAAAAGTGACAGCAGGCTCTGCAGACCAAGTGAGGAGGTCTTGTTTATGCGTAACAGTGGATTAGAGCTGATTGATAATTGTTTATGCCCTCGGCGCTGCTGAATGTGAGTATTTCAGGAAATATTCACCAAGCCCGGCCTCAAAGACGAGGAAGGGGGCGTGCGGGCTGGCGTGCAGAGGTGGGTGGTAAGTTTAGAAACGAGAGCTTCGCAGCCGGTTCTGTAAACACAGCGAGCTGCCTCCCCGAGTCCCAGCATCCTCGGCTCCGTGCATAGATCAAGAGGCTGCAGAGATGGAGCAGGGGCACATCACACCGTCATTAAAGGAATAAACATCACCGCAGACTAATTAGAGGGACCACCGAGAATCTGACTCTATCAGTTTGTTTTAATTAATGAGTTTATCAGAGAAGTTGGGAATATTTAGACTGTTTTCTAATTTGCAGTATTTGATGAGTTTAAAGTAAAAACATGAGCTCTCTCTGTGTTAATAGAAGGTCTAATGTGATGGACGTGGTGAGCTGCAGATAAACAGTTCCTCTCCTCACACGTTTGTCTGCTGATGGACAACAAACACATGGAGACAGTTCTCTGCTGTTGGAGAGGATTATCTCTGAGAAAATGTTGTTTTACAAAGAAGGACGGGTTCAGACAGCCAGCAGCCATAACTGTGGATCCATGTGTGCACTTCCTGTGAAAAAGGAAACTGATGGACGCAGCAGCCAACAGCGCTCACAGGACATAGCGCCGTTGTTGCCAGGTCCTCTTATCATAAGCAACTTTGGGCTTCTTTGTTTCAAAAGTTGCTTGTAAATATTGGCGGTTGCAGGTTGAGTTTTTTGTGCTTGTTCCAAAAGTGCAGTTGGGCTTTTTGTGGAGGGATCTGATGCTCACTCTACTAACAGTATGTAGTTCAGAAGTTACATGTGGGGATTCGTCCTCTCTCAGGCTCTCTCCCCTTCCTTCCTGCTCCTCTGGGCGTGGTTTCCCTTCTCCTCACTCTGCTGCTCTCGCACACCTGCACCTGATCACCAATCACCTTCACCATATATTCTGCCTGGAATCACCTCAGCCTGGTTGTTGGATTTCCTCTTCTTGAGTGGTTTGTAGAAACCGTATTCTCTGATCCCCTGAATCTTTTTGGCTCTAAGCCTTATGTTTTGCCTGCTCTGAGTCTACCTTCAGTTAAGAGTGTTTTTGAATGCAGCTTTTGTCTGCACCTCATGAAACTTACCTCTGCCATCTGCTCCCTACTCCACAGTGTTTCCAGGGCTCTCACTCTGCCACTTTTGGCCCTTTTCCATTAGCCCTACTCTACTCTACTCGACTCGCCTTGTGCTGCTTTTCCATTAACCCCAGTTGTCTGCCTAAAGGAGTGCAGTGTTGCTTTAAACAGCTGACCGGCACTACGGTGACGTCATTTTGAGCACGACACAACAATCCGTGGCTTTTTGTCAAAAACCGAGTGAAAAAGGAAAGCAGGAGAAGGCTGCAGGTGGCAAGAAGAAATATCCTTTGAGAAGCACAGGAGAGTTTTGGAAGCTATACAACAGAATGAAGCCGAGGACGAGAGCAACCGAGCTGCAAAGAAGAGACGTATGAGGGTAAGCTAACAGTAGCTACCACTAGCATGCTAGGTTGTCGCGCTCATGACTCATCGATGACGGCATTGTCTGACCAATCAGTAGCCAGCAGTGGGTGATGTCATCTTTTAGTATCGACTCAGCTCGTTTGGAGCCAGAGCGGAGTAGGTACTAAAACCAGCTTGTTTTAGGAGATACCAGGCTAGTGGAAACACCCTGCAAATCGAGTAGAGCCGAGTAGAGTAGGGCCAAGGTGTGCTAGTGGAAAAGGGCCATTTGTCTTTAATCACCTTGATCACTTGATCACTTACCTGTGTACTGGATGGAAATTTTGAATCACCTTAACCAATGACTCTGTTGCTTACTTTTATGTTGCCTCCTTCTCCAGTTATGGGTCCAGTGTTGCACACACATAAGAACAATTCCTTGACATTACACAAACTAATCGTCCCACTCCAAATACAAATGTAAATTTTTCTTTAAAAGAAGGGCAAAAATTATGTTTCCACCAATAAGAAATCCTTATTACCAAAATTAAATTGATTTCTAATATAGCTGTTGCAATTTTCACCATAATGAAGCTGCAGAGGATCAACATACATCTTAAAGCCTGGCCTTGTCTGGTTACAAAAATCAAGGTTAGACAGACTGTTGAGTGATAACAGAGTTATACAGTCTTACTCATCATTATTGGCACCCATGAAGTTTAAGTACACAATGTGATAGTAAAGTTTCTTTACAAAACTCTCTAACTTTGCTCTGCATCACTTTATCAGACTCAAACTTGGCAGAAGTAATGTTCACATATTAAGATTTGTAAATTATACTTCATTAGCTACTATGATCATGCAGTCATATTTAGAATAGGCAGTTTTAATGGCAATCACTTGAAGCCTACAAGGAAAAAGAACACCCTACCAACAATTAAGCATGATGGAGGTTCCGTAATGGTTTGGGGCTGCTTTGCTGCATCAGGTACTGGAGGCCTTGACTGTATTACAGGAATCATGAAATCAGGAATCATCAAGAAATTTTAGAGCGAAATGTCCAACCCAGTGTAAGAAAACTTGGTTTGAGTCGAAGATCATGGGCCCTCCAGCAAGACAAAGACCCAACGCACACATCCAAAAGCACGCAAGAATGGTTGAAAATGAAAAAAATGGACTGTTTTAAAATGGCCAGCAATGAGTCCTGATCTCAATCCGACTGAAAATCTTTGGTATGGCTGAAATCTGCCATTGGGGTAAAGAAACTTGCAAATGTTCAAGAGCTTGAACAATTTGCATAGAAAGAGTGGGAGAAAATACCAGCTGAGAAGTGCAAGAAGCTTATAGATGGCTACAAGAAACATTTGGAGGCTGTGATCAGTGCCAAAGGGTGTGCAACAAAATACTGAAGAGGGGTGCCAGTATTGCTGTACATGCTTTTTTTCAGTTCCCTCTTTGAAATTACAATATGTAACTTGTAAAAACAGGTTCTTTTTGTTTGTTTGTTTGTTTGTTTTGGACCTTCAATTAAAAGATCCTTATGACATAAATTAGGTACATTTCAATTTATTTCTGAAAATATTGTTAAAGTAATGACAACAATGAAGGGGTGCCAATAATACTGAGCAGGACTGTGTATAACAGCTACCCCTCCTTTCACTTCTACATAAAGTAAAGGAAGTTCACCTCCAAACAAAAAGGGATGTTGAAGAAGCAAATTAAGAGACAAATAAGAAAAAAGGTCACTGTGAGATCAAATTGTGATATGTTGCAAAAAAATAAAAAATAAAAAAGAGCTGGAGGTTACTTGCTTCCAGTTTGTGTTTTTCCTCTGGTTGGTTCCTCATTTTTCCACCCGGTTGCTTGTTTCAGTAGAAAATTCTGGCAACACTGCATGTCACTCGCCTCAGCATGAGAGTGTCCCTGAGGAAGGCCCTCTGTGACTTTGTCCTGTGATGCTGATGACCCTGCATGCATCATTTTTACAATATTAACTCTCAGTGAACGTTGGAGTGAAGCTCCAGAGGCTGCTCTGAGACCTCCAGCAGGACTGACTGGCTCTTTATTGAGCCCCACTTTATCAGATCAGAACAGCTCTGAAAGGAAAACATGAATTTATCGATCCCTAATCTTTCCTCAAATATAGATCTGGTGTAAAATTAAATCTTCTCTTCATGCTTCTGTGTCTGCAGCGTTCACAGTTATTGATATCAGTTATTGATGAATGACAGCTCTCTCTGTTTGTGTAACACGACCTCTCTGTCGCTCAATACCTCGGTCTCAGCAAAACCTCAAAGGTCACCGTTTGACTCCGAATGCCTCGTCCCCCGTAGACCTTCATCACGGCCTCAGACTGCAGGAAACTGAACACTGATCCGCCTCGCTGATCGATGCCCCCCCCCCACACTAACATACCAAAGCCAGACCACATGTGGGCGTCTAAACTGTCGAACCACGATCCATTCTGTCGTGTTTTTGTGTATTTACAGCAAAGGAAACATTCAGCAGGAAAGACGGCGGTCATCGATCCATCGGCCTGTGGGCTCACTATTTTGAGTGACATTTCATAAAAGGAGCCGGCTCGTGAAAAAGTAATGAGCCGATAGAGATTAACATTCAACTTTAGTACGGCCTGATTGATTAGATATTCAGATTTCACTCCACTAAGGTGAAAAATTGGAGAAAGGATTGTGATAAAAGCCACAAACACACAGAAATACTGCAGGTTTTGAGTCCTCTCTGGTTGTTATTGGTCACTGAAGATCAACAGGACTGCCTGTTCATGGATTACTGTTTAAAATGAAATTATTAATGAACAAAGCAGTGTTTCCCGCACCGTTTTAGAAACATCAGCAGCCAAGTCGATCCTCTCCATCAGGGAACATTTCATCCTGTTAAGTGAAACATCTGTCCATGAATCGCTCTGCAGGATCAGAACAGGAATATTTACTTTATAAAATAGGAAGATTACTACCATGCAGCCAGGACAGGTCCTTTAAGTCTGCTACATCCCCTCTTGTTTCATATTCAGTAGGCTGGAAGACAAAAGCCTCAAATATTTCTGAACTTGATCCTAAATTTCAACATTCTGCCGGCACACCTAAATCCTGGGCTTCAGAATTCAACAAGACAAAGTTTCAAGGAGGAACTTTTTGGCTTTCAAGAACAACAAAGGCAGAATAAAACATTCAGTCACCCTTTAAAGGTGCAGAGTGTAGAAACTGGCATTTTTACGACTTCTAGCATTCAGATTTTGGAACGAGTTCATTTGTTAGATCACTAAGCGACGAGAGCCAGTGACCAAAAAGGATTAACAGGCATGATTTACAACAGTTAGGTGAGGGTTTTCATTCATTCATATTTGTAACTCAGTTAAGATACCACATGCCATCCACGTAGATTTCAGGCCTGGCAGCCAGACTTATATTCAAAAATTTCGTTTCACTCTTTTTGTCCCCAAAACCCACCAGTAGGATCATGGTAGATCATTATGTCAACCTCCACGGAGGGGAGACCCGCAGTACATCGATATAAAAAGCTTTTTCTAACTTAATATAAAGAAAACTAAAGTTTTATGGGGATGATTGTACACCTATCTCAACAGACTTTACATACAAATATAAACATTATATCCTTTATTCACCGTTTCTGTTTGGCGAAACGCTGCCAACTTCTACACACAACACCATTAAAGTTTGAACAATTTACTTTCTGGCACAATCCATGTGGAGAAAACTGATGTTTGAAATACCCAGATAGAACTGTGTTAGCCGCGCTAGCTTTGATAGCTCTACCCAAACACCTGCAGGACCTCAGAGTGACCAGCAGCCTCCCAGTGGCCTGTAGAGGTACTGCAGGAAGACCATGTTACATCCACTTTAGCCAGAGTACAGGTGCATTTATGACTGTAGACTCAGGTAGGTGGAGCAGCAGGTAGTGCCTGAGCCTCACAGCAAAAAGGTTGCTGCTTTGGTCCTTGTGTCTTTTTTGTGGGGTTTGCATGTTCTCCCTGAACAAAGACAGGTTCTCTCTGAGCACTTCTGCTTCCTCTTACAGAACAAAAATACAATTTGGTTGATTGGTGGATTCAGATTGCCTTTGGTACAGTGGCCCTGAGGGTCAATGGGAATAAACATTTCAAGAAATGCAAAAAAAATTCACAGAACACAAAATCATTTCACAATATGCAATATTTTCACAATACACTAAAACATTTCACAAAACACAAAAACATTTAAGAATGCGCAAAAACATTTAAGAATACACAAAAACATTTAAAAATATGCAAAAACATCTAAGAATACACAAAAACATTTTAGGGATCATGAAATACATTTTAAGAAAGGGTAGGGCCATGCTCCTTGTCTCTGATTGGTTTAACTGAAGCACATCAGGCATCACTCTAACATCATTTCCTGTTTACATTGGATAACTGCTACAGCACAGCCAGCGCAAAAATTGAAGCGTTTTCCAGGATGGAAAAGGAGCTTGCCTTAAAAGAGCTAGTGTCACTTTATACCGAGCTCCGAAGGCAGCTGCCCCTCTTCGGCTACCTGCCGCTGCAGCTACACCAACCTACCAGCCATAGTGTCACTATATACCTACCTCCGGAGGCAGCTGCCTCTATATGGCTCTATGTGGGTCAGACTGAAGTCTCCCAATCAGACCCATGATGAAAACAATACTTTAACAGTAGTAAGTCAGGTTTTTACTGGTAGGCTGGGAGGTACTAAGTTCAAATGTATGTGAATCATGGACTGCTTATGGGAAAAAAAGTTTTTTATGCCACATCAGGTTTAGGTGCAATATACTAAATCTTATGCACTGTTTTGCATTTTGGCATAGGGTTACTCAAAAAGTACACAGTAAAGGTACTTAATAATAGCAGGCAGTCTAGAAAGTACATGACTTATTACTGTTAAAGTATTGTTTTTATCATGGGTCTGATTGTGAGACTTTAGTCTGACCCACACTGACTCCCCCCAGCTCTTCAGAGCGGCGATCACCTTATTTGTAGATTCGGGCATTAGAAAAGACGTGCAGCTGATTTGATCAAGACGAACCACCGCTGGATTAACCACAGTCAAACTCTGCAAACAGAGCCTGGTCATCAGCAGCTAGCCACACAGAGGCTGCTGCCTCCGGTGACTGGCAGGTCACCAAAGAGAGGAAGCTGCCTCCTGAGGTCGGTTTTGGCTGCCACGATCTAACTGAAGCTGGCAGCTACTCTGACAGCTTCAGTTAAGCCAATCAGAGACGAGTGGCATGGAACTACCCTTTCCAGTTTCTTGAAATGTATTTCATGATCCGTGAAATGTTTTTGTATATTAATAAATGTTTTTGTGTTTTGTGAAATGTTTTTGCATATTCCTAAATGTTTTTTGTGTTTTTTTTATGTTTTTGCTCAGTCTTAAATTTTTTGCGTAGTCTTAAAAAATTTTTGTGCATTCCTAAATGCTTTTTTTGTTTTGTGAAATGTTTTTGCAAATTTCTTAAATTTTTGTGCGTAGTCTTAAAATGTTTTTGTGCATTCCTTTTCTGTTTTGTGAAATGTTTTTGCACATTCTTAAATGTTTTTGCATAGTCTTAAATGTTTCTGTGCATTCCTAAATGTTTTTGCGTTTTGTGAAATTTTTGGCGTATTCTTAAATGTTTTTGTGCATTCTTAAATGTTTATTTGTTTTGTGAAAAGTTTTGGTATATTCTTTAATGTTTTTGCATATTCTTTAATGTTTATTTGTTTTGTGAAATGTTTTGGAATTTTCTTTAATGTTTTTGCATATTTTTTAATGTTTTTGTGTTTTGTGAAATGTTTTTGTGTATTGTGAAAAGTTTTTATGTTCTGTAAAGTGTTTTTGCACTGTTTTAAATGTTTATTCCCATTGACCTTTCGGGCAACTGTACTTTGGGTCTGAGTGTTGGCATGAATAGGGTCAGTGCTGATAAAATAGCTTCAGTAATCAACAGCAACATCCGATCAGCTCATACTTATGACTGATGGAGCAAACACACGCCATTATCACTGGATCATTTTTACAGCCTTTCCCCCCTCACTCTAAAGTTGGAGCTGTTAAATTAGCTACCATAGACGCCTGCGTTCCTAAATGTCAGAATTAATCAGCTGATAAAGGCAGAGTGAGTCTTCATGAATTTCTCTTTGTCTTGGTTTGAAGAGCCTAGGCTCCCTCTGAACTTGTGTCATGGGGAGTTAAACAGAGAACAACAGGTGGTCTGTGATTATTTAGTATTTAAAGTCAGGAATGAAGTACGTTACAGCCAAACAACTTTGATGATCTTTTTGTGATGTTCGGCCCACAGTTGTCTGCTGACTTTGTGGTTGGATGTTTAGTTTTGTCTCAGGTGTGTAAGAAGAGCCTCCTGACACCGAGTTAGTGTGAAGCTGAACTTGTGGTGAGTTTGTGGTGTAACATCGTGCGACCAGCCTTGAATCTCGATGTGTGGTGATAATGAGAGCATTAAGGAGACGAGTGTGAGGAGGTCTCACCTTGAAGCCGGCTGATTTATTTTCAGGTAATTAAGTCGGCGTTTGAATAAGTCATTGTGGTTTACAGTCGGGATGGTGAGGAGGAGGAAACAGCACCTCCAGCTCTCTGAGAACAAATTAAAGCAGTCCGAGGAGGCCGGAGCAGAACGGAGTCCGCCCCGCCTCGCCTCGGCCCCACTTCAGACACAATAAATAGCCTGAGCCCCGTCCACATCCGTCATATTGATTTTTCCTTAATGATATGCACAAGAAAGTAATTTCCTTGTCTCTGCATTGTCAGCGGTGACTAATCAGATTTTCCTGGGACAACCAATTCCAGCGCTCAGGGAAACGCTCCGATACAGATTCTGGTCATCCAAGTGACACAGACATCACCTAACAGGCTGTACACCGCAATCTCTTTCTGCACGCCATTCTGCACGCCACACCTGAATACTAAGCGTGTGTAACCCCGGTTGTGTCCTTGGTGTTTTAGTGAAGTGTGTGCATGGAAAGAAGTTCAAACAAAGGTATGAGTGAATGAAAGAATCATTCGACTTTCAAATTTTCAAATGTGACCGTGAATAAATTTAAAGCATAATTAAATGAAGCAATTCTTCACCACAGACAGCATGTGCAAGTATTTTAAAAGGACATATTTTAAACAGTATTGACGGATTGATCGTTATGATTGATTCATAATCCTCTGAGCAGTGAAACGAAAGAGAGACTGGTTTAATAAACTTTATTTTATTGATTTGATTAAATTTGCTGTCAGCCATCTTTGTCTCCTTGAGGTCAGCTCTGTGGTTTCTGCATTTATTTAAATATATTTTATGTTTTTTTAATGAAATCAAAGAAATAACCAAGCCTGTAAAAGAAACTTAAAGGTTTTCTTTGAAATCTTCCAGTTTAAAAGTGAGATGAACACTTCCAGTCTGATAGTGAGTCAAATCAAATATTAAACTCTGTGATTGTCTCTATTAAACTGTTTGATTTAATCATATTTATTATTTCATTCTTACTGTCAGTCAGCTCTTTATGATTTCAGCACATCATAGAGCGTCTGTGCAGATTTATTTAGATTATTCTCAGGATAAATGTCCGTCCACTTTAATGTTTGTTTTAATGTCTGTTTTCTGTCGTCACTGAACATCTCTGTGGTTTTAACTTTCATCTGAGTCCACTGTGTCATGCAGGGGGAAGATTTAGAGACTTTTATCTGTTCAAAATAATATGAGAATTCTGAAGTCTTCTGAAGCCCCCTGCAGCTCAACACCCACCTCATTCTGCCGTTTATCCAGACTTCATTTGGGGGATTATAGTCCAGATTATGACCTTCTTCAGGTTTATTTTGACACATTGTTTCCATCCGGTGAAGTTCTGTAAACTAAATTCTTCTTTAGTGTTTCACCAAGTTTCTGAATGTTTTGATTCTGCATGTAAAGGAGCGTAATTATCACTGAAGGTGGAATCATAACAATGTGAGGAGCATCCTGCCTGTGATCAGATCCCAGCAATGACATCTTCATCAGCCTGAGGAGGAGGAGGGAGTTTACGCAGAGAAGACAAAGAGAGCACAGATTCTGATTCTGTGCTCTGTTTACGGAGTTTTACACGGCTCCTCAGAGCGATGGAGTACTTCTATGCACAAGACAAAAGTCTGTAGCATCAGGACCTTTCTGTTCCTGTTTACAGCAACAGTAGCTGCCTGAAGTGGCTCCTCCCCCCTGAATAGATCAACAAGTGTGATTAACAGTTTAGCTCGGTTTGGTTGGCCGGCAGAGAAGTTGTTGAAAACATCAGAGGCTCAAAGGATAAAGAAATTAGATCCTCACAGTCAAAGGGCAAAGGTCAGGGTCATGCAGTTTGAGAATTAAATACAAAACCTAAAACCAGTGTAGTGGCACGTTGTGTAAATCATAAATAAAAACAGAATACAATGATTTGCAAATCCCTCTCAACTTATATTCAATTGAATACACAGCAAAGACAAGATATTTAATGTTCAAACTGGTAAACTTTGTTATCTTTTGCGAATATTAGCTCATTTGGAATTTGATGCCTGCAACATGTTTCAAAAAAGCTGGCACAAGTGGCAAAAAGACTGAGAAAGTTGAGGAATGCTCATCAAACACTTATCTGGAACATCCCACAGGTGAACAGGCTAATCGGGAACAGGTGGGTGCCATGATTGGGTATAAAAGCAGCTTCCCTGAAATGCTCAGTCATTCACAAACAAGGATGGGCGAGGGTCACCACTTTGTGAACAAATGCATGAGCAAATTGTCCAACAGTTTAAGAACAACATTTCTCAACAAGCTATTGCAAGGAATTTAGGGATTTCATCATCTACGGTCCGTAATATCATCAAAAGGTTCTGGAGAAATTACTGCACATTAGCAGCAAGGCCGAAAAACCAACACTGACTGCCCGTGACCTTCGATCCCTCAGGCGGTACTGCATCAAAAACCGGCATCACTGTGTAAAGGATACCACCACATGGGCTCAGGAACACTTCAGAAAACCACTGTCAGTAACTACAGTTCGTCGCTACATCTGTAAGTGCAAGTTAAAACTCTACTATGCAAAGCGAAAGCCATTTATCAACAACACCCAGAAACACAGCTGACTTCGCTGGGCCCGAGCTCATCTAAGATGGACTGATGCAAAGTGGAAAAGTGTTCTGTGGTCTGACGAGTCCACATTTCAATTTTCTTTTGGAAACTGTGGTCGTCGTGTCCTCTGGACCAAAGAGGAAAAGAACCATCCGGACTGTTATAGGCGCAAAGTTCAAAAGCCAGCATCTGTGATGGTATGGGGGTGTATTAGTGCCCAAGGCATGGGTAACTTACACATCTGTGAAGGCACCATTAATGCTGAAAGGTACATACAGGTTTTGGAGCAACATATTTTGCCATCCAAGCAACGTCTTTTTCATGGACGCCCCTGCTTATTTCAGCAAGACAATGCCAAGCCACATTCTGCACGTGGTACAACAGCGTGGCTTCGTAGTAAAAGAGTGCGGGTACTAGACTGGCCTGCCTGTAGTCCAGACCTGTCCCCCATTGAAAATGTGTGGCGCATTATGAAGCGTAAAATACAACAATGGAGACCCCGGCCTGTTAAACAACTTAAGCTGTACATCAAGCAAGAATGGGAAAGAATTCCACCTGAAAAGCTTCAAAAATTGGTCTCCTCAGTTCCCAAACGTTTACTGAGTGTTATTAAAAGGAAAGGCGATGTAACACAGTGGTAAAAATGCCCCTGTGCCAACTTTTTTGCAATGTGTTGCTGCCATTAAATTCTAAGTTGATGATTATTTGCAAAACAAAATAAAGTTTCTCAGTTTGAACATTAAGTATCTTGTCAGTGGGTCAGTGGGTGTCATTTACATCATGATGCAGACATGTGGTGGTTTTCCATGAATGAAGAAATCTGTTTTCCTCTACACTCATTAACCTTTTGTAGAATATTGTGAGTAAAAACATGCAGGGAAACTTTGTTTCGTCCTCTAACTTTTCATTAAAATCACAGAAGAGGTGGTCCAAGTCAGTCAGACAGAAGCAGACGATTACAGAGAGCTTCTTCTTGTAAAAAAGTGAAAGAGTTCATTGTAGAGATTAATTGGTTTGAGAAAAAAGGCGCCATGTTTCTGAGTTCAAGGTGTGACATTTAGAGCCAACATGAGAGTGAACTTCATTATGAAGATTTATGAAAACGATTCAGCTTTTAAAATTCAATTCACCCTCCCTATTATGAATCCTACCTTAAAAAGCAAACTGAATTAAGCAGTGCATTATTCTCTTTAATTATCAGGCCCATATTAGTCTTTTAAAGGCCGGGATTGATGCTGAATAAAAGAGACGCCCTGAGACTGGACCCAACAGAACATGATTCGTCTCCCGCAGAGACGTCTTTGTTCAATTTTACACATAAATGGAGAAGAGGCTCGGAGTCTGAGGCTGTGTCTGCTGTATTTTTCTGAGCTCAGTGTTTGTTTGTTTGTGTGGAGCTGCTCTGGTCATTAGTACACTGGGGAGATGAGGACTTATTGAACCGTTATCGATCGCGCTCTGGAAACGTCTGCAGATTTATATATATTGTCCTTTTCCAAGGTAAGCAACCAATAAGTATCAAAACAGCTGAATTCTGAACTTTTGTGTTCCTAACAAAGACTTAAAATCTTTTTTGTGTGTAATGGATCATCTGAGGATGAGGCTGAAGAGGGGAGGGGCTGCTGGCATCTTTGGATTTTAGCGATTCAATCAACAGAAGAATCGAACAAGAGCAGAGCAAATGTGATGTGATGCTAAGTTCACAGAAGGTCCTTATCCTCAAATCTATTTATTCTTTAGCCGTTGTAAATATTTTAACAGGGAAGTTTCTCCTTTATTTGGAAGCCTCTTCAGCATTTGTAGGAAACAACGCAGCATGAACTCTTCACGAATCATGAATCATAAAAAATTGCAGCTCCCTCAAAACATCCTCAAATAGATCCTTTACAGAGTCAAATTCTCTCTAAGGTCTACGCTCACACTCACTGGCCACTTTATTAGGTACACCTTGATTGACCTTCAGAGCTCCTTCATTATTGTTGAGATGTTGGTCCATATCTCCATTACAGCAGCTCTCAGACTCTGCAGATTTGTCATCTGAACATCCATCTCCTGTTTCAACACAGCTCAAACTACTGGACTGAGATCTGGTGACTGTGAAGGCCACTGGAGTGAAGAAACCAGTGTGAGATGATCTGATCTCTGAGACATGAAGCTGCTGAAGTCTCCATCAGAAGATGGTCCACTGTGGTCATAAAGGGATGGACATGGTCAGCAGCAATCCTCAGGTAGGCTGTGGGGTTTGAACCATGCTCAGGTCACCAGCAGCAGCCTGAACCACTGATCCAGGCAGGATGGATCCATGCTTTATGATGTTCACACCAAACTCAGAGCCTTTATCCGAATGTGGAGCAGAGATCCAGACCCATCAGACCAGGAGACTCTTTTACAGTCTTATCTGTGGCCCCAGTTTCCTGTCCTAAGCTTACAGGAGTGGCACCAGGTGTTGACTTCTGCTGTAAGCCTTCAACATATAACATGTTCAGAAAAAAGGTTTTCTGCTTATGTTGGTTTTGTGAAACAATCTTGGTCGCAAAGTCGCATTCAGTGTGAACCCAGCTGAAGGCTGATCAGCCAGAAACTGCTGATTCATCAGGATTTTCAGGTACAACTCTTTAAGGGATTTATAGAGAATTGTCTGAAGAAGAGAAGATATCCAGTCTTTCATTGAGATGGAAGAAAGGCAACAGGAACTCAAATAAACCCTTGTTTCAACCAAGTCCCATCAACAGTACTTAGTTCATTTTGTCACTGTTGCTCAGTAATGTAATGCCCACTTGCGTTTCACTCCGCGATCATATATCATATACAATAGGATGTGTTCATCTGAGTTCTCTGCTGTTTGGTGGAAATAATGTCCTCACTGACTAATGTTTCCACACAGACATGGATTGTTACTCTAGGAACCGTGATAAAAACAGTCTGTCATGGGCGACAATCACGCACCTACACATCACTGACCGGCTCTCATGGCGCGACATCGCCTGAGAGGTTCAAATACTTCAACTTTGGCAACGGAGCATGCCAACTTGCTACATGTCCAAAGCAACCCCACAGTTCCCATCTGCAGCAACAGGGGCAGCGCCACCATGTCTCCAAAGATGCAACCAAGTCACCCAGAACGCCTCTGTGGCATTGTTTGAAATCTGGTTATGCGTGTTCGTGGCTGATCGTGGCTGAACATTGTCTCTGCATGGAGAGCACAATCAAAGTCAGTTTAAATCATCATCCTTATCCTCAGTTTGAACCTCAGCAGGTTATCTTGATCATGTTGACATGCCTGCATGCACTGAGTTGCTGCAGGTGACTGGCTGATTAGCTAGTTACATTAGCGGGCAGTTACATTTACCTAATTCAATGGCCAGTATTTAATGGAAAGGCTAAAAATATTCTTTTTATTCCTAAAGACAACACATCTGGTTGATTATTTTTCATTTCTGTGGTTTTTCTCATGATCAGACACAAAGGTGTGATGGTGTGATGAGGTGTGATGATGGTGGGATGGAGGTGTGATGAAGGTGTGATGATGGTGGGATGAACATCTGCTTCCAGAGAATAAATGTTATTATAATGAAGTTTGGATCTAAACAATTGTGAAGATGATAAAACATGTGATTTTGCTCCTGCAGGCAGAGACTGAATGATAAATTCATCTCCTGTTAAACCTGCAGCCAGCATTCTTCCCCGTCAGACGGCGTTTCCAGCAGGAAGCCAACATTCACTTAGACTCATTGGGGGCCATATTTGCCTTAATTTGCCATCTGTGCTTGTTTAGAAGGGGGGTCTCTGGACGCAGATGAGAGTGCCTCCAAATCTTCCTCAAAGTCTGATTTTCAAAGTGCTGGAAGACGGAGAGAGGACGGACATGTGCAGGTTTGATGTGCGAGCTATTTCCATTCACACAAAAGCCAACAGAACGCTCTCCGGTGGGTTTCTGCAGCTCTGAGTCACCCTGACTTTAATTTAACAGTGATTTTTACCAAATCAGTGATCTTTTCAACGAAAAAACAGCAAAGCATGATTCCAGCCATGTCCTTATTAGCATTTTAAAGGCTGTAGTTTTTAAACCTTAAGAAAATCATTTGCATCCACAAACTGAGGAAGAGACAAAGGTGCGAGCAGAAGAATCTTTCTGTTTTGGAGTTTCAAGGTGAACACTGGGAGACATCAGGTTTCTTATTACTCGGCTTAACAGGCTGCCTTATTAAGGATTCTGCTTGGACGCATCTTTGCAGAGAATCCTAATTAGTGTGACTTTAACAAAAGACGGAGGATTGTGCCATCTGCCTCACATAACGAGGATTCCTCACTAATTAAAAACACCTAGGAGAGCAGTTAGGAAGTAATACCTGGTTAGGTTTGGCGGGTGAGGAGATCTAATGAACATGAAAATGAGTGGAGCAGCTATAAGTTTCTCCTCTTTGTAATGGCGATCATCTCTGAAGAGAGAAACACATCTGTGCATGACCAAAACATTTCCCCTCCTCCTGCATGGCTGTTGCACGACGCAAACAGATGCTCATATTATTCAGATTCATACTCACGCTTGTTTCAGCGCACAGAAGGGTTTGATTTCAAGTACTAATAACTAGAAAAGCACTCAGAGAGCGTAGACCTCTGCCAAGCAGCTCAGCTCCACCCATAAATTGTGCTTTCCACCCAACGTTATAGTCCTAAATTTATTTTATACGCACATTGTGGAATAAAAAATGTCAGTCTAGAAGAAGTGTGATAACTATTGACAGGGCCGTCGCAGGGGTGATGCTCGGCCCTGTGCGAATTTGAAATGCGAGGCCCTGCTCTTTGACATGGATGCGCAGTTACACATGAATAACAGTCACATGGACAGAGCTTCTATTTCTATTTGCACACATTATCTGCAAAACATTTAAATCAAGCAGAATAATACAGCATAATCATAGAGTCTGATCTATTAAGATCCTGAATAACGAGTGCTTAATTAATATACAGACTAAGGGATTTCATGTTCTTTTAATAGGTTTGATGTGGGTGATCTACTATTATTGCATGCACCGTACAGGTGAAAAAGTAGCACAGATCACCCTCTTTGAATGACGATTTTGCATGTGCTACAGCTGTCACCATGAAGAGTTTAGTAAAGCACAATAGCTGTAAATGAGAAATGTAACAGATGCATTAAAGGCCATTGCACAGGAGGTGTGAGCTGTGTCCAATGTGGTACGTGCCGTGACACCCGGGCCATCATTGAGCACACGAGGCAGCTGATCAGCGCTATGTCTTGGCTGACTATGGCCGTCAATGTCCTAGCAACAGCCGGGAGGTGGAAGTAGTCCTTCAACTGAGCCGCAGGCTCTCAGAGAAAGGGAAGAGCACAGGCAGTGAACCCGCGTTATGCACGGATGAACACCAGCGCAACCTGACACAGCACAAAACACCAAGCCCCTATTAAAGAATTAGTTTTGAGGGAAAGAAAAAATGGACACACGGTCAATAATACTTTTCATTTTTGATTTTTTTTTTTTTTCTGTTCTCTGGTGGCTAGTAATTTTCTTTTCAAAACATGCCACAATCTTTAAGTTCATCATGCCATTTTTTGTTTGGTTTGATTGCATTAAAATATATACCTTAAATGGCTCATGAGCATTGGCTTTGAAAAAGATTGGTCCATTTCTGCAGTCTCACACTATTAATCTGTCCTGTATGTGGCCAGTCATCAGCCTCCTTCTCTCCACAACGCACAGTCCGCACAACCCATGCTTTGATTGTTCATATAAATATCCAATGAGTGACCTAGTCAGTGGTGGCTCTTGTTACTTGTTGACTGAACCAGTTTGCTGCTGCTTGTACAGATGTTGATGTTGTGTGTGCCACAGTGGGCGATGTCATCAGTCTGTTGATCGGAGCGAAAACACAGCACTTGGGTGCGCAGCGCATTCGCTCTATGTACACAGACTTCTGCTATGACTTACTATTTCCGTATTGACATTATCAGCAGCCTTGTTTCGAGTGTAACAGGCACATCTGGAGGGCCTGTGAGCAGGCAGAGCTGCCACGCATGTTTCTATCACATTAATGGACTCACAGTAATGTTACTAGCTGTGAGTGTAGACGGAGCGTTGTGTCTAGGTGATTACCAAGAATGGCACAGCTACTCATGACTGTGTCCTGTTTTTAGAATGTTATTTCTATTTAAGGGGGTTTGGGGTTTTTTTTTTTGGCTGTGGTCTTAAACTTTTGATCAGCTGACGAACAGCCTAACTCAGTTTAATTGTTGTTTCCAAAAAAAGTGCTTACTCATTTTTTGTCTCACTGTCATTTCTTCTTTTTGCATTTTGAAGCTCTGCTTAGAACCTTCTTGCCATTTTTTAACTGGTCTTAAAATTTTTATTCGAGTGTTTCAATGGTAGCTAGTGATGGGAAGTTTGGCTCTTTTTAGAGAGTCAGCTTTTTTGGCTACCAAATGGCTCTTCATCTAGGATCCATTGAGGCCATATATGTTACCTTAATGTTGTAAAAATTGTTTGTGTTTAGTGCTCTTATGAAAATCACTATAATTTCCTAATTTTGTGCATTCATGTGCACTCCCAGAGCTGATTCTTTTGAACATGACACATCACTAATGGAAGTGTGATTGGATCTTTTGCTAATACTGCAGGTCAAACTGTGATTATACAACAACAAAAAATGGCAAAAACAGAGTTTTGTTGCAATCACACGTTCCACTTACATAAGAATGGTGCCTTGATTGCCTGAATCAACAAACTTTTAAAACCAGGGTCCAGAGTGAGACCTTTTAAAATGTTTTTGTCTCTGTGTAAACAGGAGTCAGCATTATTCTTTCAGATAAAGGTAGCGTTAACCTCGCGTTAACAACAACAGCTACGGCTGACTACCAAGTAACATGGTATATGGTAAATGGACTTGAGCTTACATAGTGCTTTTGCTAGTCTTTGACAACTGAAAGCCACAGGTCAAACTAACCTATTCACACCCATTTGCTCTCACAGTCACTCACTGATGGTTCTGAGTTTCGATGTTAGTTTTCCATCAGTATCTCTAACACATCAATGGTCCTTTTATGACCATTTACACACCCCTGATTCAGCAGTAGGAGGGTTAAGTGTCCTGCCCGAGGACACATCCCATATGTTGCCCTGAGCTGGGCTTGAACCTGCAACCTGCAACCTCCTGATTACTGAACAAACGTGCTATCCCACCACACCACGGACACCCCAACATGTGTGCCGCTCACTGTGCTCTGCTTATTATCAACACTCTGAGCAGAGGAGACACATTTGTTACATTCACAGAGAACACTACAAACTTACATTGCCACCTTCTGGCCTGGCATAAACACGACCACATTTTCAATCGTTCTCGCTGATCCATGTGAACGTGCATCATTTTCATTTCACCTTCGTAGGACTGAGAAGCGCTATTGAAAACACAGAGGAAAAACTTCTGTTTCTGGTGAAATCAATGTCATGTATATGGGACCTGAGTTTGAGTGTTCAGTCCTCTAATCACATCAGAACAGGAAGAGAGGGACAGAGACCAAATTTTTGATTTCATGCCAAATAAAAGGTTTATCTGATGGGACAGATAGGAGGAACCACAGCTAAACCTCGGTGTTCTGTATGTTACAAAAAAAACTTGTGTTAAAATACTTTAGATTATATGTACTTACTAAAATGTGCCAACAGCTCAAATGTTCAAAGACACCCCACCCCCCCATCACAAACTCTCTAACTGCAGACATATAATTACGGTCTGACTCCACGGTGAGCGTGGCCCTGCTGCGGTTTGTTCTTGGTGTTACAGAGACTGTTATTGATGTGATGGGTCACTTTGTAATTTAGAGGCAATTAAAAGGTAATGAATGTGCTCCAGTGAAGCCAGAGCCTGGAGGGCATCAGCAGAGAAGATATATACAGCTGAGAGCGTGAGCTGCAGATTTAAAGAGGAAATGATCTTTGAACATTTGAGCTGTTGGCACATTTTAGTAAGTACATTTAATCTAAAATATTTTAACACAAGTTAAGTTTTTTTATAACATGCAGAACACTTGAGTTTAGCTGTGGTTCCTCTCAACTCACTGCAAACTGTAGAAAAGGAGCGAAAGATGGGACCTTAAAAACTGACAGAACCCTCTGGAGGGGGCCAGACCTTAGGTTGGGTTAGAGATCAGGATCTCCATGATGTGCATTGACCACAAGCTATTGTTGGCATATCTGTGCCACCAGTTAGGCTCCGCCCACAAAATAGCTCATCATCAACCCACCTGTTCAGGACTGCATACCCCACTTTACAATAACTTACCTCCTCTTCCCCATACCTGTTATTATCTGTTGTGCTTTGCAGATTTTGATATGATCATTATTGTCGATTTTATTGTTGTTGTTTTAATCTTGTTCAGCATCTTTGAGCGTCTTGAAAGGTGCTTTTAAATAAAATGCATTATCATTATTATTGTTATCATTATCATTATTATTATTATTATTATTATTATTATTATTATTATTATTATTATTATTATCATCCTTTCAAACATTGGTCTACAGGCTGTGGTGCTTGAATGTCTGGTTTATGTATTTACTGCTGGTCATTCTACACTCCCAACTTTCAACCCTCTAAACTTTTATGTCCCTCTAATAAGGACATAAAACATACTGGATACTGAAAATATGCAAATTAAAACAATAATATTATCAGCATGTGCTGGTGCTGGCAGAGGAGGATGAGTTTACCAATCAGATAAAAGTCAGTAAAGTGACGAGACAACCACTGAAATCCTGATGCCAAAGGTCACAGACTGATTTAAAAGTTTGCTTTTTTTTTTTTTTTTAAATGTATTTTTTGGGCATTTTGTGCCTTTATTGATAGGAGAGAGACAGTGGATAGGCTTGTGAAAGGGGGTGAGAGAGTAGGGAAGACACTCTGCAAACTGGTCACAGGTGGGATTCGAACCTGGACCGGCAGAAGTATGTACATGGGGTGCCTGGTCACTAACCACTCCGCCAAACCAGCACCCCTAAAAGTTTGCTTTTGACGCCACAGATGTCTCACAGCAGTTGTTCGGCTCTCAGCTGTCCCTCTGCAGCCGTTCATGTTCTCCATCACACCTCTGCAGCTCTGGCACCTCGGAGGATTGAAGGGACCAGATTAATTAAAGCCTGATATCACCCCGTCTGGAGAGGGAGTTGGTCTGAGGGGTCATTAGGAGCAAATCAAGAGCAGTGGTCTTCTTGGATCTGAGAAATGATCCACAGCGTGAGGGGGACCTCAGAGGAGGGGTGTTACCTGGTGAGGGTCAGCAGGGAAATCTGCTGTTATGCTGAACTTCTCTCTGTCAGCGTCCGAGCTATGCTGACAGGTGGCCCAGGTGTGTCTCAGAGGGGTACACTGATCTTCGCTCTACAGCTCTGCACTCTGGGGTCTCAGTTTGGTTCTATTATAGTGGCCCAGCCCCTCAGAGAAGGAAGACCTGATCCTTTTGAACCATGGTTTCAGACCTGTGGAGAGCTGATCATGGTCATGGTTACAGCTGTAGACAGGTGACCATCACCTGTGCAGGTGCTCAGTCATCCAGGTCACTGTCGTCCATCACTGATCCAAGAGGCAGTCCCACCTCCAGGGAAAGTCAGGTCAACGACCCTGCCAACGATGACCAAGCAGGTCATTTGCATGTTAATGATCGACAGAGGCTTTATATGTGCAACTCTTCCCCGCTCAACTAGAACTGGAGAAGCCTTTTGCTTCTACAAGAATCTGAACCCATCAAGTTGGCACTTTGATTAACGTTGAATATGACAATGATCCTCATTATCTCTGCCATGGATGTTATGTTTTTGCTGGGGTATGTTTGTTTGTCTATGTTTGTTAGTGGGATCTCTCAAAAACTACTGAACGGATTCTGCTGAAATGTTTAGGATATGTTGGTTATTGCCCAATTCAATAAAATATTTAAATTTTGGTGGTGATCAGATATATGTTTGGATGCAAGAAATTCCCCAAATTCCAAAAAAATCCCATAAGTTAACATTGGCCCCTTCTAAAAAAAAAAAAAAATCTCTGCCATTTTAAAAGAGATTTGCTCCAATTTTACAAACTTATATGGGGTCCAAGTCTCTATCATCAGATAAATTTCATCTGGATCTGATCCGGATTGACGGCACAAAAAACCATTGAACTTTATAATGGAAAAAAAACTATGACATTCAGTACTTCATACAAAATGATAATATTCAGTGATGTTACCAACCTTCATGTATGAGCTGAGTCTGGTCTGGATTTTGGCTCTTTTCTTGATCTGACATTTGCCCTCTCAGTGTCTCTAAATGGCACAGTTTGAACATACCTATAGAGAGAAGTCAAACGTTCATGAACCATGCTTGTACTGTCAAACTTGATCCAGATCCAGGTAAGGCTTGATGCTAAATAAGTTTTCCAGCCAGTACCTTTTAGTTATGGTCATCAACAGACCTTTTTTCAAAAAACATTCAGTCATAAACTAAGCAATTTTCCTAAAGTTGCTGTTTCAATCAAGAAGAACCCACAGTTTGTCCAACAAAAACGAATTATTTTTGTAAAAAAAAAAACAGTTCAAGTTCAGCCTAACTCTTTAGATAAGTGAAAGGCTTCCGTGACTAAATCAACAACAATGATTTAGGGTTAATTTTTTAAATATGTCTGAAAAGTTTATCAGATCTCTAAGACATTTCTACTGGTCACTTTATTATATTCAGTTAATTTTTAAAATGCGGTGTCTGCTGCTGAGCATTTCTCGCCCACAGCGTGTTCGACTCATCCACACAAACCTGCTCTTTTCCTTATTTCATCATGAGTCTCTGCTCATTAAAAATAGCTCCCTTTACTGCCACTCACTCTGCAGAGGGATCTTAGAGCCCACATTTAGAAATGTTAGACGTCACCTGGCCTTGCTGCAAACAAGGCGACGCCGGGGTCTGCTTTGGTCATCCCTGCTCCCCGTTGTTCGGCAGCACCCTGCAGCTTCAAACGTCAGTCTGTCCACTTTTATTTGAGAGTGTTTGAACTCTGACAGCAGTTTGCCACTTTCAAGAGATGACCAGATGGCAAAATGACCAAAAATGATCAAATTAAATGGCAAAGAGTGGAGCTGGTGATAAAAATAGATAGATTTAAGGTGACATCATCCTTGGAGCAGTAAGTGAAAACATTTTAGCCAGAGAGGAAGAAGTTGCTAGAAAACCGTCTAACATTAAAGTTTTTCCCTTGGTTACATGATGGATGCTCAAATCCTCTCCAATCCTAATCATCATCGACCCCCTGATGGTTTGTTTTGAACCAAACATCATGAAGTCACTGGTGCTGTCACATAACAAGCTTCTCCATTCTTTAACTGGACAAATGCTTTCATTGTCATTTTGCCTTTATTCCAGTTCAGATCAGATAAAACTGTCACAAAAGTTGGTAGCATCCATGCTAACATCATGACCAGCTGTTGTCATGCTCATAGCTCCTCCTTCCTGCTTTGGAGGACACTGATTGGTCAGAGCCCCTGCAGCTGTCGTAGAAGTTTTTTCCCGTTTCTGGTGAAAACATGAAATAGAGGCATCTTGCCGGCCGACATGGTTTTATTTTCTTTGCAAAGAAATGGTCAGTCAACACACGAGTGGTTCAAATGCCAAAGGACCGTGAATCCAGAGGGATAAGCGTTTAAGTAAGGGGTGGATATTCAAAAAATGATTCAGGTGGGGGTTACGGGTGGGGGATACACAAGACAGGCAGACATGGTAAAACAATAGCAGACAAAAGAAATACAATTTACATGGAGATGTCATTGATGGGTGGGGGTCAGCCTGACCTGAAGGTGTCAGGAGGGGAAGCTTATCTGAGGGATGACCAAAGGGCTCGGTGTGGAGCCAAAAGGATTTCAAAATCAAAGAGGTCTGGCAGAAGATGATGGGGGGTCAAGGAGTGTGTATTGGTGACAGACAGGAGATGGTGCAGGGCTGGAAGTTAAAAAAAATGTCTTATCAAAATTTCCCATCACACAGCCCAAGCTCAATCGTTCTGATTGGGACTTTTGCAAGATGGATCTGCCTGATTAAAGACAATGAATCCAGATCCAGTTACACTGCAGAAAACTATGAAAACGTATAATGCAACATTCTTTTTTATCTGGATCTCTCACACCTAAAGTTCTGTGGACCTCCTTTGGTTCAGAGTTTAAGTTTCAGCATTGATGTACGAATCTGCTGCCCACTCGTCGGAGCAGAAACTCCAGCCTGATGATGAACCATGACCCACAAATACACAATCAGCCTCGAGTAATGACACTGCGAAGCTGGAAGCAGCTCTGCAGCATTTTAAGCAGTTATAGAAATTCTGTTCCATACAGAAGTGTACATATTTGTCTATAAGGAGAAGAAGATGGCGCTGGCAGTGATGACGTTAGCCACCTTCTTCTGGAATTCTGCTGATGAATCGTTTGTTAATTGCTTCCTTTGGTGAATTTTGGACTGTTTTGTGTCATAATGCCTTGGTCTTTGGTTTGATTCCCTGGTTGGTCCTTGTTTGGTCCAGATGGTTTTTCACACCCATGTGAACTAAACTTGGGGTCACCTGAAGGCAGTGGTGGACAAAGTACTCAATGCCAGTACTCAAGTCAAAGTATAGATACTCATGTTCAAATACTACTCCAATACCAGTGAAAGTTGCTCAGTCAAATTTTTACTTAAGTTAAAGTACTAGAGTACCTGCTTTTGAAAATTCTCAAGTATTAAAAGTACATTTTCCCGTTGACCTTACAGAACGTACTGACTGAAACAATCTACAGAATGCACTGACCTGCTTATAGATCATGTAGAATAAAGAGTTAGAAAACATGCTACAAAGCCCATGGAAATGCAAACTGAAACACTAATGAATCAACAAAAGGACAACCATTGCCATTTTCTTTTTTTTTATTTAACTCTGCTAATATTATAAGCATTAATTCAAATGTGTAAAAGCATGTATATTCATCAGTTCTGTTAGGCGAAATACGGCCAAATCTCATTAAAATGCCAACTAACTTAATAATGTTCGTGACTGTCACATTAAACTGCAACTACTACAAGCGCATAAAACTGTCTAATATTTATCTGAAAGTAAACAAATGTTTAAAGCATTTTACCTTACTTCAACATGCTTTCTCAGGTTGGACGGCGAGTTTTTGTAGGCGGTGAAGTTTGAGCGCGGCAAACAGAGCACACATTTGAACCGAAAAGAATCATTCTTCATTTCAACCACCTCAAACATGGACTTCACATATGGCCATGGGCGCTCTGGTGTGTAATTGTCGCCTTTATCTGCCATAGTAGCCATCATTACTGCCAAGACAAACCGCAATCACCAACGTGTGATGATATAATAATAAAAACATTCCTACTTGTCCAACTGAGCTCTGTCTCTAGCCTTTGTTATTTAATGGCGGTTGGCAAACCAACTCAAAAGTACATTAACGCCACCAACTGGACTGGAGTGTGGAACAGGATGCACAAAGTATAGATAACACCACTTGAACAAATCACATTTTAGAAGAGAAAATAAATTTCATCCGCTGACTTCATACCTGTACCTAAAAGTAGCAAGTAACGAGGCCATTTATAGAAATGTAGTGGAGTTAAAAGTAGAATATTTGTCTTTTAAATGTAGCAAAGTAAAAGTCATAAGTTCCAAAAAACAAAAAAACTCAAGTAAAGTACAGATACTCAAAAATGTACTTAAGTACAGCACTCTAAATCTACTTCATTACTGTTCACCCCTGCCTGAAAGTAAACGGAGTTCAGCTCTTTGCTCCCCACCAGAGTTTGTGTTAGCTTTAGCATCAGGTGAAATCTCCAAAAAAACAAACAAACCAGAATTCGTTTGGAACAGACCAAATGTGTAAGGTGTGAGAGCAACAGAGACATCTGAGACATCGGCTTTCCTCTTTGAACTCTGGTCTCTTCCAGCTAATGGTGTCAAAGCAGGGCCGCTATAATTTGTTTGACCACATTAATGAAGCCAAAAGCATTTACTGGGATTTATTCAGGCTGGGCATGCTTGAGTTGCTAGTTTGAATCCCAGTGTAAGTCTGTTTGTATTTTCTCCCCATGCATTTGTGGGTTTTCTCCAGTTTCCTGCATTTGAACAAAGGCATACCCATTAGGATAACCGCTGACTAAAGGATGGATGGATGGATGGATGGATTCAGACTGTGGTGACCATCTCAAAGGCTGATGCTGCAGTAATGATAAGTTTGCCTTGGTGTGACGACACCCTAAAACTCACCGAAGGACAAGGATGATCACTGATGAAGAGTCCAGATGAGCTCAGCTGGGGACCCTCCGATAGGCTCTGTTAGGTTTTACAGAAAATTGGTCTTAGAGCCTTAAAAATATGTTTTCAGGATCATTAAAGCCAAGTGTGACTGATCTGGTTTTACATACGTAATTAACCTTTTCTGATTGTCTTGTCCCACAGTTTTGTCCTAAGACTCTTCATGAGGAGAAGGATAAATGGAGAGGGGCACTGGTTGTCATGAAGCATAATCCAGGGAGCTTTCTAAAAATAAGCAGAGAAATAATAGATAGAGTCTCATGTGTCATATGTAGAGCTTTCGTTCTTCAGTCCAAATCCTTCACTCCCTCTCGCTCTCCTGCAGCAGCTGATCGTTGGTTCAAGGGCCAACTTTGTCTTCATGTGAGTGAGCCGAGACCGCGGCCCGGCTGATCCACGGGGAGGACGAGGTGGACTCATCAAAGCCAGGCGTGCTCTTTGAAGGCACCGCCACTCAGCCCATCCCAATCCCTCGCAAGATCCAGCAATGAAGGCCAGATAAAAGAAATAGTTTCCATAAATCTACCTGCTCTGCTGAACACGGTGCTCTGGACTCGAGTAGGAAGTGGAAATATAAAATCCAGAGAGAGCTGCAGGTGTAAAACATGAGAATCAGAGCGTGCGATTCACAGACTGCTGTCTTTAGAATACAGCAAATATTGCATGGAAATTTCTTGCTGAAATGGAAAACATCATCTGGGAGTTTGATCACACAGATCCTGAGAATTTCAGCACAGATTCTTTCACTGTAAAGGTGTTGATTACCTCAGTGCACGGCTCCTTGTTTGTGTTTCAGTCTTTCCTGCCTCAGTCTTCTGCACATGAGCGGGGAGCTATTTTTATCTTAATGCACTATTTTTACATAATTTAGATAATAATCAAATATCATTTAAGGTTTGAAAAGATCTTCAGAGCAATGCTTGAGCCGACTGCAGGCTTCACATGAAGTAAATCTGTTCTAACTCTGTGGGCCATATCTTATGGTCTGACAGAGCTTGATTTTCAGTCTGCTTCACTTCCATGGTGCATTTTAACTCTGGAGGTCTCACTGGAGATCACACCAGCCTACTCATTCCTTCACTCACTGATGGCTCTGAGTTTCAGTTTTAGCCAATGCTTTCATAACTATTTACACACCACTGACGCAGCAGTGGGAGCAGTTTGGAGTAAAGTGTCCTGCCCAAGGACACATCAACATGTGACAGTCAGAAATCAGCATGACCCTTGACCCTCTGATTGATGGTAAAGTGCAGCCCCAGACTAAGCCACAGATGCTATAGACAATGTTCTCATAAAACTGAATTAGCTCTGATGTGAATTTAACAGCCCATCACATCAGCCCATCATCGTTAAGACCCATAAGCCCGGGACACCAGTGAATAAGTACGTCCTCAACACTTTAAGACCCCATCCTCAGACTCAAAACAAGAGTAAACTGTAAAAAAAAAAAACTGTCAGATCAAACATTAGAGCAGAGGAGATGGCTTTTAGAGCAACTCATGCAGATTTTACAAACTGTGATCAGATATTTTAATTGATCAGTAAAGCATGAGCTTCGGGTTCTGACATAGATTCCTTTTATAATTTTAACTTGCTGTTGGTCAGTGAAAAGTTTGGACACTCCTGCTGTAAACAAATCAGATTATGCTTCATCACTTCATGCACCTTTCATTCATTTCTGTCTCAAACCAGACTATGTTTATTATAGTTTAAATCCATAGTAACTAATATGCCCTCCCCACTTTGTTGAAGTGTGCAGAGGAATCTTTCATTCCTGCAGTGTTCTTCTCATCATCTAAGTCTGGGAGTTGAAATACTCCGGCAGAATCAGGACTTATGGCAGATAGAGGAGCAGTGATAAAAAGGAGGCTATATATAGATGATGTACGACTTCCCCGAGAAAAACAGCCCTCTGAATATTTGATGGGACACGTCCACTCCTCTGATGGAGACAGAGAAGAATCTCCTTCATCCTCTAAGAATATACATCAATTAATAACTGTATCATCCTTATGATGTGTCTGTTATGGATCCATTAGCACATGCTGCCTCTTCCTCTTCATTAATTTACTTTTAAGTACGAGCCCTCTCTCTCAGACTGAAGCGCTGCTGATTTCTGTGCCAAAGCATCTAAAGCAAACAGGTGTTTGTGAATCTGCTTCCTCTTGGCTCGCCGCCTGATTTCCATAAAATGAAGCATTAACATTTTCTCTGAATATTCAGCCTCTTTTACACACAGACGCTCTGGTTAACTCATTCAAATTAAATTATAAAAAATGCAGCGTGCCGGTGCGTCCGAGGCACAGTGCAGTGTCCTACACGCAGGCAGCATATGGTTCTGGGAATACCGCTCATTCAAGTGCTTGATTGATCGTTGCACCATCGCCATCGAGCTGCCAATCACACGTTTGCTCCATTGAACAGGACCAGCCGACTCTCAGCAGTTTGAGGTATTAATATTCATGACGGGACGTGTTTTTCTTCAGTTTGTCTCATGTCGTCTTTGTTTGGAGCTGCAGTGACGGCTGGTTTCATGTGAATGTCACCATAACTTAGTTTGACTCCTTTGTACTGGAAAATGCCTCTATGGAGCGGCTGCTTGTTATTCATGCTAGTTTTGTCATTTTACTGCCGAAATGCTGCAAACATTTGCAGATTGCATTGTGTAGTATTTGTCAAAACATGTAAGATGTCTGTATCGACTTCCCAGAAATAACTCTACAGCTCTGCACAACAGGAGCATACTGAATTCACCATAAAGAGGTTTGTGGGGGGGAACTGGGATGATCTGCTATTTGGTAGCAGCTGGACTCCACTCCTCTTCATTCTGCTGATTCATCCATGAAGCAAACCAACCATGTGGACCAAGATGTCACTCTTCCCCAAGCAACATTTTCCAGTTCTGCGTTGGGGTTTCCAAGGCAGACTTGGACCAGGTAGGACTTCCCCTATCTCTGTCCAGTTCTGGTCTGCTTGGTGGTCTCCCCTCTGCTGAGCGAGCCTGGGATCCACAGATACCTGAACCACCTCGACTGACTCCTTTGAATCCAAAGAAACAGCAGCTGTGCTCTGGACTCCCTCTGTACATGATCCTGTCCATCGTTCATTACACCAAACTCATAACTGAGGCTTTGGACAACGGTGAACTTCTACATTTAAAGTTTTGCCTCCAGACTCTTCTCCTTTTTCACCATGACAGTCCAGTGAAAAGTTTACAGCTCTGCAGATGCAGCTGTTAATCTCTGGCTTTATTTTACCTTCACTCAAGAGCAAGACTTTGAGATACTAGAGGAACTCAGCCTCAGAGGTGTTGACCTCCACTCCAGCAAAAAAGTCAAAACTGTCCCATCTCATGACATTGAAAAATTCTTTAAAAGTTCAAGGATATGGATCATTTCTAAATCTGATCAGCTCATCCTTGAGTCATGACTGACATTTCCTGATATTTGTTTAATCTTAATATGTTGCAAACTTTGTAAATTATCTTGCTCACAGACAGACGGATGGACAAATGGACAGAATCACTTGATGTGTTGCAGCATTTCTAGCAGCTGACCAGTGTGGAGCAGAGGAGAAATGTATCTAAAATAAGTTAAATAACACGTTAATGTATGATAGACACAGATATACACCAGAGAGGGGGCTGCTGAGATATACTGTGTAATGTGACAAATGTCTTTTTTCTCTAACTGTTGAAATTAGTAAAGTTCAGAGCAGAGTTGAGCTGAAACCCATGAGGAAAAGTGAAGAAGAGTTCATGACTCATGATCTTAAGAAGAGCAGGTGAGTCTGTGATGAAATCCTAAAATGATCTGCAAAGGTGATCCTGCAGCAGAGTGAACAGTCGGACATTTATTTTACTGATGATGAACTTTGATGATTTCTGAGCAGCTTAAAGCTAGGGTCGGCGATTTTGGAAAACTAGCAACATGAATTTGAATGCTGTCTCTGTCTGATATATCCAGAAGACTGATTCAACTTAAACCCTCAGCACAACGTGTTTGTTTTACACTACACCAAGTCATGTGTCAGTCAGCAGTAAGAAAACACCAAAACATTATCATACCTCTCCAAACTGAACTCTGTCACTAACCTGAAGGGGGCGGTAATGCTCCAAAATGATGGATGCCAACAGCTGTAAAACCGAAGAAGAAGATGAAGCCTTGCGAGAACAGCCACCTGCAGTAGCCTGGGTGGCAGCTGTCGCGAGATTAGAGCCAACAGAACAAACTTAGAAAAACAAAGTGTTTATTTTAGATTTCTTGTACATCAGTCTTAAAATGTGAGGGATACTGGAGCTTGTTGGGGTTGTGGGATGGCTCGTAGCGTGCAAGACAAAACTTGAAAGGTAAGCATGCTCCAGCGGACTCTGATCAGTCTGAGCTCAGCTACACGCACCGAGTCTGTGCACGCTGGGAAAATGGTGAATGGTGACGGGATTTGATTGGTGTGAAAACAGGTGTCCCGGCATGATTATTGGTTGGTGTTTTCCCTGTTTTACTCCTGCTGTAGATAGCGGATATTTTTCGCTCTATTTTAAGAACACATTATGTATTGATTGCCATCAGTTCATAAAGACCATTTTTACCAGTATTACAAAAAGTGTATCTAAATCAGATTACCAACCCCAGCTTTAAGCAGCAGAGCTGTTAGCACAGCCTTTGTTGGGCATGTTTTTTGGTTGAAATGGCCTACTGAGAGATGTTTGCACATACATCTCTATTCTGCTCTGAACAGTTTCGTACCCCCTCGACAGGGCCCTACATTCAGACCTGAGGGTGAACTGACCACAGTTTGGATGTCAAAGGCATCTGTGACCTCCCACTCCCACATGAACTGGCCCAGCTCTGCTTCTTGAATGACCGTATTTTTACCATCCAACTGCTGCCTACCTCACACAAACTTGTTTGGATAGACAAGCGTCACTTTCCTCCAAAAACTTGAAAATGCTTTAAATCCAGTTTCATGCAACATGTTTTAGATTTTTGAGTGTTTGCTGTGAGTGTTTCACATTTGCCCCACACTAGGAATTATTCAGAGCAGACTCAGGTGTAGACAGGTTGCCATAAACTGTGGCAATCAGCTGTAAGCAGACTCAGGTGTGCAGCTGATTGGCTGGATAAAGACCAGCTGTGGTGAACTGATATCTACCTGTGAGCACTGATCAGTGCTCCCTCACTGTATCAGAGACCATGAGAGCAGCCCTCCTGTCCTCCTGTGAGAAGTCTTCTTAAATACTGCTTTAAAAATGTTCCTGCATGAACTGGGAGAATGCACCACCCACATCCATCTCATTCGTAATATATTGTCTTATCCTCAAAAATAGATCTGATACAGTGTAAATGGTGCCCTCCAGAACTTCCACAGCACTTGGGATGATTTCATGAATTATGTCAGGGATCTTGATGGTCTACAGTTGGACCGAATAACATCCAGAAGATGTATATATATATTTAAAATACATTGACTGGCATCTACTAGAGCACCCCCGAATTCTGTGAATGCGTATGTATTTTTTTTTAAATTTTTTATTATTATATTTTTTCTTTTCCTCCTAATAGTTCATTTCACTCCTCTATTTCCTGATTGAGAATTCTGTGTCTTATTACTATTGTAAAGGTTTTTATCTTAGCTTCATTGTACTTACAATTGTTACCTGTTTTTTTTTATTGATTTTTTTCCTGTTGCTGTTGTTGCTGTTGTAGTGGTATTTTGGTAAGTTCTACCACCACCCTAAATTCCATTCAAGGTAAATGTGGACTACTGTGCCTCTGTTTGTTAGAATGTCTGTATGATTTTGAAAATTAAATGATTAAAAAAAAAAGTTGCACTCTTAAGAGTTTGTGGTGGAAAAAAAACTGGAGGCCATAATTCAGCCTCTTTGTCTCTCTAGAAACTCCAACCAGGTGGATTTTGTTTTAAAGACTTAAGTTTAGTTGTCAGTTTCACTGCAGCAGTGGTTTAGTTTCGCATTTGGAAATTAAAATCACACAACGGTCTTTAGTAATCTGGTTTGGGGTCATCCCATTCTTGTTTAATTTTACCATCCCTATAAACCACTGACTCCAGTGACCATTCTGAATAATTTGAGAAAACTGGGACCCACTGACAGTTCCAGCCAATCAATATGCTTGAGAAATCATTGAGGGGCATCCTCAGTTACAATGATGTCAAGTCAATTACAGAAGAAATCAAGAGAATACAAAATGATAAAAATAGGCTAGCTTTAAAGGTGTAGTCAGCGATCTTCTATTCTTCTAATCTAATGCACTATTTGTCAAATTCACCGTATTTCTCCTCTCCATCCACAAGATGTCACCACTGACAGCATGTTGAAAAAAAAGTCCGGTTTCAATACACAGCCTTGGCTCTGAATTTCAGCAGGTAAATACTGTGGCTCGGGCCGAGTCACCAAAACAGGGTACCCCCCCCCAGACACACACACACATCCAGGGAGCGATCATACTCATGCGCAGATCAGACAGAGGGAGGGGGGAGTAGTAGGTTGCGTAGCCTGCAGTTAGCGTAAGACAGAGATACAATATGTGCAGTAGCAATGGCTGAGAAACAGCCCAAAAGAAAAAGGTCAGAGCAGTGAAAAGTGAAAAAGAAGGGCTACGACCATGAAAGAGCGAAGACCCGGGTCAACATTGGTGTTGCTTTCTGACGGTGGAGGGAACTCTACGAATTTAAAGGCCTGAAGCAGATGTTGCCGTCTTTCTGCTGGATAGGTAAGCAACATTAGCTTTGTGGTGCTTCACATAACAGTAACAGCCGTCAAGCATTCATCTTATAGACTAATCTGCCAGAATGTACTGTTGTGATGTTTTCAATCGTGGCAGTTGAGTTGTGGCTACTATTGTCTGACGAGTCGGGGTTACCTTAGCTATGTTGGTCAGCTACGCAGATTCTACAGCCATTTCCATGACGATGCACGTCCATCAGCTTTTGGGGGTGAAGCCAGGGGTGAGGTATGAAGGGAGAGGCGGGTCTAAATTTGTTTATCAACCTCTCCACACGTTTTCTCCCACATCGCTGACTACACCTTTAACAAGGGCCTTAAAATCATCAGACCTGTGATGATGATGAATATGACAATAAAGTTCACACTAAATAAAACACTTATACACATATGGTTGAAATTTGCATTGAGGTTTCAGGTCATAAGCAGCACAAAGATCATAAAGTCATGTAGTCAGAGCTGGTCGAGTCAGATTCTATACAAATTAAATCTTAATGTCTGTTTCCGTTTACCATCAAAGTCAGAATGTTGAGTCTATAAAATGTGAAAAAGGCCCAGTGTGGTCCAGACTGGATCAGTTCTGCTGACTGTCAGAGCTGCTTGCATGTAACCACAGGATCAGCTGATCGGTCTGGTTGGATTCTTGCACGGAGTGTGTCATGAGTGAACCTGTGACAGCAGAAAAATCCCTTGGTCAGCTCCCTGATCACACAGAGCGGTGGTCCTGCAGCTCAGCTCTGAGACGAGAGAACACGCGAGGAGCCTCGTCTTCCTCACCTGCGTGCAGGAGACTCTGATATTCACCTGGTGAGGAACAGCTGGAGGGGCGTTTGTTTTCAACACCCCCACCCCCCTCTGCGAGTATGTGCCTCCCTGCACAGGAGGAACATATGGGCCACACACTGACAGTATGAAACAGCACTGAGTAATTACAGCCCCGTCATCCTGCTCGCCGTTTTCCATGTGTGAAACAAGACAATGATTGAATATCAGCTGAAGAGTTTCTTCCCTCAGAGTTAAATTATCTCTCAAAAGCAGTTGTATGCAGTAAGATTAATAAAATAAGTAGAAGTCTGATGTCAAAGTAAAATCAAAAAGTGGTTTCCCCTCCAAACAGGACAAGCTGGGACTACTGTGAGGGCATATGGTCACTTCAGAATAAATTAAACTGGAGCATTTTTACAGCTCCAGGGGGATTTCTGCTGCATTCTGCTTCTGACACCCCAGACCAGACCCTTCTGTGACCCCTCATGTCCCTACTGTCCCATGAGTTCTGTTTTAGTCCACAAAAACACCAAATTAAGCTACCCTCTTTCTTAAACATGACACCTTTGTGTGTGTGTGTGTGTGTGTGTGTGTGGGGGGGGGGGGGGGGGGGGGGGGGGGGGGGGGGGGGGGGGGGGGGGGGGGGGGGGGGGGGGGGGGGGGGGGGGGAGGGGGGGAGGGGGGGGGGGGGGGGGAGAGGGGGGGGGGGGGGGGAGGGGGGGGGGGGGGGGGGGGGGGGGGGGGGGTACATGTTCCCTCAGCTCTGCTGCTCCCTTTATGATTTCGCCATCCTGAAATAAGCAGGGACGTCCCTGAAAAAGATGGATGGCTCCTAAACCTGTCTGTACCTCTCTGCATTAATGGAGCCTTCACAGATGTGCAAGTTACCCATGCCGCGGGCACTAACATGACATCAAAAACAAAAAACAAAAACAGTCTGAAATATGGACTCAGATCACAGCAGACTTTTCCACTTTGGTTCAGTCCATCTCAGATAAGGTCAAGAAGTCATAAATGAATCTGAATGGCTACATCTCAGTTAGCTTAGATGTCTGCTTGTGCCTCAGTCCGTCATGCAGATAATCACGGAGAGAGCCTGAAACACAAACATGATGCACCATAAAATACCAAATAAAAGTCGAGTCCCATATAAATGCCGGGTGTTGCAGCACATTTTCATAAACAGTCGCCTGTTCCAAATAAAAGCTGAGTAATTCATTCTGCACAGCGTACGAGCTCCAGCCAAAGTTACAGAACACACATACAAATGCTGAGCTGACAGCTGATGCTTGGAAAGGGATTTATTAGAAAAGAAACATGATCACACTGTGCCTTATCAGTCCATGTGGTTTATTTGTCTCCTGGGACATCCCTTCTGCTTCTCCTCCCTCTGTATGTCAACAAATGCACGTTGGTGTGAGGCGCTCTGCGAAAATTCAAAGAAGACGTTTCCACTGTTGCATGTTATTTGCCCTTAACTTACGTCAGGAGGCCGGTCACATCAGTTACCAGTTGCTGCTGATCGCCATCGCCCTGGTACAGCGGGAAAAAAAAGAAAGACCTGAACTACGGGTAGTTCATTACCAGGATTAAGAGTGTTTCGAGAGATCTGAGTTGAAAGACCAAACTATAACTATGGTACTGTAATCCTGACTTGAAAATGTAAACATGAAATTCATTCTGGTGTAAATAAGTAATTTGATTACATTTACCATATTTTTTCATTTTTTACTGAGCAAGATTTTTGTGAGAGGAATTAAACGCCTGGTCTGCTCAGCAATTGAAACAAAATTGCCCGGCTATTTGGTATTTTATAGTAAATCAGTAAATGTGGGACTTGACTTCAGCAGAAGGAGCTGATTAAAAGAGCGAGGCCTTTCTCTTCAGATGTTTCTGCTCACATCAGTGGTAGATTTTGATATTTGAGTCTCTGACCTGCTGATGAAGTCTTCTCATGAACACTTAGAGATGTCAGCAGCTCTGACAGTTTACACACAAACACAGCAGAGGCAGTCGGCGTCTCGTTAATGGCCTGTTTGTTCAGACTTCAGAGAGCCGCCTGCCTGTTTCTGGATCTGAATTAAAGTCTTTATGTCTACGAACACATCTGAGCGAAATGTCAGCAGAAAATCAGTATTTATTTCTCTTTAATGCCACAAGAGAAGCTTTTTGTTTCCCTCGTCCTTCAGTCGTCGTCACTTCTCCTGCCTGTAGGTTTCTCTTCATCTCTTCATCCAGCAGAGCCCAGAACATTCTGAGAGAAGGACACCGGCGTCCTGAAAGGTTAACAGCAGAATCACTGAAAGCCGCTATAAGACAAATGTTATCCATCACCCTGATTGAATTCCTCTTCACCTGTGTCCTTGGCCGGCTAACTCTGTGTGAGCATCCCAGTGCTCACGGCCGTCCCAGAGGCTCAGAGGGTTAATTAGAAACACAAGTGTAGAAGTCCGTCAGCTCAGGGGACCATCAGTGCACCTTTTCCTCCATGGGACCCCTGAGGTCGGAGGACTGGTGCTAAAGCCTGATCTGCCTCAGTGCAGCCTGGAGCCATCAGACAGGATTCAGTGAAAGCTTCATCGGCTGTTTGCATCTCTTCATTATTAAATTAAATTATCAAAAGAGATGCACTGAGAGTTTACTAATGGTGCTTCTAACCATAAAAAAATGTTTAAATAAATTTAGACTGTAATAACTGGAGCTGTGATTGTTTGAATGTGGAAGACTAAATGAAACTGCCAACTGTTTTTACAATCAATACATCACTATGAATTATTTCAGGAAAAGTAACAAACATAAACTGTGGCCATGTGTTGGTTGATTTGTTCCTCCATGACATCTAATGAATCTCTTTAGGTTGTGAAAAAAACCATTTTCCCAACTTTTTTATGAAACTTTACCCTTAATTTTCCTCACCGTTGGTCTTCGCTTCCAGGCTGATTTGTCCTGGATTTTCTTCCATCCTTAAAAGGTGTATAATTATCATGTCAACAGGTGACTTCAGGCTAACTTAAGCAGCTGATGAAACAGTCCTCACGAAGGGGTTTTTGTTTTGGTTCAGTCCATGCTCTCTCCAATCCTGTGTTACTGTGCATACACACATGTTAATGCTGTTAAGGCCTGCAAACACACACTGCTGAAGCATGCACAGTGATCCCTGCTTCAGATCAAACTGAATATTTTACATTCTTTTAAGACCTGAACAAAATGACAAACTATACTTCCAGAAGTGTCATTTTCCTTT
The DNA here is from genome assembly GCA_036419115.1 of Scarus forsteni. Lineage (NCBI taxonomy): Eukaryota > Metazoa > Chordata > Actinopteri > Labriformes > Labridae > Scarus > Scarus forsteni. The sequence goes on from JAZDUH010000312.1 coordinate 281,969, forward strand.
TTGGGGGTTTGTGTGTCTTTACTTTAGAGACAGGATGGTCAATACAGTGTGCATTTGGTAGAGAGAGAGAAGGAGATAACATTTGAGAAGGAGCCACAGGTCAGATATCAAACCCTGCTGTCCCTCTTTGAGCAGGACAGGATCCTCAGACGGGGCTGACAGACGTGACCACAAGTCCACAGACTTATGCTGCATCCACTGATGTTTCATCGCGCGTCCATAAATACCTCATTTTGGTCACCGTTGCCATCAGCTGTCTCTCAGTGACGTCACGTCCACTCGAGTTTCACAGCTGATGCCCTGCAGCAGCATTATCTGTGAGTTCTCTGCGGAACGAATGTCCTCACTGACTAATGTTTCCCACACGGACATAAATTGTTCCTCTGTAGTCCGTACGGGTACGGGCACTGTCATACACACACACACCGCTGATTGGCTGTTGCTGCACAGCCACACACGACATCATCTGAAAAGATCAACTTTTTTTTACTTTGACATCGCGCGACAAGCTTTTGGTGGTGTGAAAAGCGGCTGTCGCATCGTGGGAGGGTTAACCCTGCCCCAATCGCGGCTGTACATTGACTTTGCATGGAGAGTGATCGCCGAGGTAGTACAAGTCGCATGTGGTGTGAACACAGCATTACTCAATCCTGTATTTTCCTGTCTGCTCTTAGTCTTAGTCAAGGATTCACAAAATACACACAACATTAGGGGTAAGTATCTACCTCACGATACTTGGGTCTCGATATCATATGATATATTTTGATATCACAATACTGTGGTATTTTGCAATATTCTACAGTTAACTAAGGAAAAACTAGAGATAGTTTACATTTAAAACACACAATATTACTCAAAACTGAAAGTACAAATCAAGTCAAAACTGTTTGATTGAAAACAACTTTTGCATTTTAGTGTTTATGAAATATGTCTATTGCAGTGTTACATACGTATATACACTTCACTTGAAAACATATATTGTATCAAGTCACTCAAACTAAAGTTGCAAAGAAACTATTGTTTTCCTTTTAACAATGTATTGAAGCATCTAACCTGCAGTGCAGCCCAAACTGTAATTGAACACATGAGGAACAAAGTGCTTTGAGTTACTGACAGCACAACAGTTAGTTAAAAAAATCACATATTTCTCTTGTCACTTTCTGAACTGAATAGACTGCATGAAACAAAACCTGTGTATACATACTTAAAAGTTATATTTTATTTCAAATTCTGATGAAATGAGTTTTTGTTTTTACAAAAAAATCAATATTTGGATTTGAAAAATCGATATTATATCAGAAGTCAAAATATCGCGATATATTGCTGTATCAATAATTTTTTACACTTCTACACAACACACTGTTAACTCTGAGACCAAACAACATCAATTTAGACAGTTTGGATAGAGAGCCAGGAATCATAAAAACAAATGAAACATTAATCCAAGGCAGGTGATGAGGGTGAAGAAATGTTCACATTAAAATCACCTTAACTGTGAGAGTAAGACTCTGGTCCTCTACAGCAGGGAAGCAGCCACAAAATAAGAAAATATAAAAGTCAGAAAAATAGTACACTAATATTGATATATTATGACACAGAAACAAGTTACTATGCAGAGTTTAATTAACTTAACGTAAAATTCAAGCTAATTTAGCCAGTGTACACAGACTTAAAGCCAATAAAGCTTTTTTTTAAATCAGTGTTTTCCAATTTTTATAGCACAAATATTTCACTGCTAATGTATTCAAAATATATTTTTGAGTAATGCTTCAAATGTTTTAATGCTTCATGAAAGAGATTTAGAGAAACTAAATCTCTAGTACAGTAAGTTCTTCAATAATCTGCAAAAAACAACACAAATATCAGTCTAGATTACATATTTGTGCATTGTGTTGTATTCGCATTAGGTGGATTCTGTTTTCTTCATGTTTACAGTTTGTTGTTTTTTGGAAATGACCGGCAGGTGCAGGGCCTGCTCTAAAGTCTGACCCGTGAAAACACTGAACATAAATTCACCCCGTCACTCTGACTCTGAGGTGTCCCTCAGTCAGCTGGTGTCTCATCTCCTTTCTGTCCTCTGCAGGTCCACAGAAAGGATTTCCTTCTCGCTCGGCGTTGCGTGGTGATTTTGAAGTCATGCTTTTATCTCTGCTCTCGTCTCGGTCCTCTGCGCCCTCAGGTTAGGCTCATTTTAAATCAGCTCACATCAAAAACATTCAGACGATAATCCTGTTAAGATTAGACGCTATTAAATACTCTGATTACAAACACTTTACTCCGCCAAGATGCTGATACCTTCATTAGACTGATAAAAATCCTACTCATCTTTGAATGGATGTTACATTAAAAACAAGGCATCTGATGAGAAGCGGGGTGAAGATGAAGATGATGGAGGACAAAAGGCTCCTTTATTCTGAGAGAAGCACAAAGAAAAATGCTGAAAAGTGACAAAAAATGGCAGATAGGAGAAAAAGATTAGACTGAACATTAATGAAACTATGAGATAACACATTCGAGTCATTAAGAGACATGTAACCAATCACATTGCAGCAACTCTATGCATTTATGTGTGTAGACATTATAAGATTAAGCAGCCGTGAATGTGTCGTGGTGGATGGTTGCAGACAAGGTTGTTCGTTAGAAACTGCTGATCTACTGAGATTATCACACAACCATCTGAGAGAATGGTCAGAAAAAGAGAAGCTACTCAGCTCTCTGCCTTTTTGATAACAGAGGAGGAAGGTCAAAGTGGTGAGAGTTGATAAAAGACAACAGGAACTTAATATGAAGAACACACAGCATGTCCAGTCTAGAAATAGGTGGTCTACAGCAGCAGCAGACCTCACCAGGTGCCATTCCTGTCAGCTAAGAACAGGACACCCAGTTAGACAACAAAAGAGGCTTTTTTTTAGGCCTTTGTTACCTACTGTTTTAACTTATTTGCTTCTTATCTCAGGGCTGTCCTCCTTGTTCTTGTTCTTTTAGCCTAAGCACTGTCGTCACTTTGTGTTGTTTTGTGTGTCTATAATACGAGAGAACTCACTCACTGTAAACTGAATTTACCTAAGGATACAATAAATATTCAGAATCCAAATCCAAAAGATTTGAGTCTGAATCTCTGCTCCACATTCAGATGCAGGCTCAGAGTTTGGTGTGAACATCAAAAAGCATGGATCCATCCCGCCTTGGATCAGCAATTCAGGCTGCTGCTGGTGGCCCCTCAGTCCCACCTGAGCATGGTTCAAACCCCACAGCCTACCTGAGGATTGTTGCTGACTGTTTCCATCCCTTCATGATCACAGTGGACCATCTTCTGATGGAGACCTCAGCAGCTCCATGTCTCAGGCCATGTTTACATGAGGCCGAGTTTTCATTGTGTTTTCACCTCCAGTTTACAGGAGAGCGGTGCCTGCAGTGCCTGTAAACTGTATCTGTAAACTTTTGAAACCAGGGTCCAGAGTGGAAAGTTTTGAAAACACAATACCGCCTGGATCCACGTAAACGGGATTCAGCCTTTCGGGTGAAATGCTGACATCACTGCATGTGCAGGACTCTTTCGCATGAAGGCTGCGCACACATACCAGGAGCAACAGCTTCAGCCCTAAACTGAGTAACAAGTGAGCTGCAAAGGAAGCAAAGGAGGCAAAGGAAGAACCTTTGCATTTCAGGTAAGAGCGTGTCCCTGTAAACAGGGCTTCAGAGCTCAGATCATCTTGCACTGGTTTCTTCTCTCCAGTGGTCTCCACAGTCACCAGATCTCAGTCCAATAGTCTGGAGTAGGAGAATTCTGCAGCATGTGGACCAACATCTGAGACAAACTCCAAAGTTGGGGTTTGTGCTGAAGTGTCAGGTATTTGAGGCCCCTCCCCCTCCTCAGGCCGCTTCCCCTCCTCTCTAACAGTATTTGGTGCCTGTGAGAAACAAAGCAGATGGATTTGAGCTCCTCTGTCTGCAGAAGACGGATCACTGCTTGCTCTGTATGACTCCTGAATATTTGTCGGAGCAGGTTACTCCACGCTCGCACGGACAGTCTGCTCCGAGTGCTCCAGCCGCTCGCTGAGATTGATTCATTTTAGCGGAGAATCGGGCTCCAGCAGCCCTCTAATCGTGATGGATGTGACAGTTTGAGGGAAGCCTGAGACACGAGCGCAGACAGATTATTATGGATGAGCATTTTCCTCATGCTGCTCTCATTGCAGATAAACAGAGGTACTCTGGCACGCACAGGTCTGAAACAGAAAAACTGACTCTGGACGA